>VMDR010006232.1:0-46652 GCA_007922815.1 Macrotus californicus
TGCCCATCAGACTGTCAGCTGATTTCTCAAAAGAAACCTTACAGGCAAGAAGAGACTGGCAAGAAGTATTCCAAGTCATGAAAGGCAAGGACCTACATCCAAAATTACTCTATCCAGTAAAGCCATCATTTAGAATGGAAGGGCAGATAAAGTGCTTCCCAGACAAGGTCAAGTTCAAGGAGTTCATTATCACCAAACCCTTATTATATGAAATGTTCAAGGGACTTATCTAAGAAAAAGAAGATAAAAAATATGAATAGTAAAATGACAACAAACTCACAGCTATTAACAACTGAACCTAAAACAGAAACAAAAACAAACTAAGCAAACAACTAGAACAGGAACAGAATCACAGAAATGGAGATTACATGAAGGGTTATCATCAGGGGAGTGGGTGGGGAGAGAGGGGGGAAAGGTACAGGGAATAAGAAGCATAAATGGTAGGTAGAAGATAGACAGGGGGAGGTTAAGAATAGTATAGGAAATGTAGAAGCCAAAGAACATATATATGACCCATGGACATGAACTAAAGAGGGGGAGTGTGGGGGGTGAAGGGGTGTGCAGGGCAGAGAGGGGGGAATGGGACAACTGTAATAGCATAATCAATAAAATATATTAAATAAAAAAGAAAAAAAAAGATTTTATTTATTTTTTAGATAGAGGGGAAGGGGGGCAGAAAGAGAAAGAAACATCAGTGTGTGGTTGTCTCTCGTGCCTCCCCTACTGGGGACCTGGCCCACAACCCAGGCATATGCCCTGACTGGGAATCCAACTGGTGACCCTTTCTTTCACAGGCTGGTGCCCAATCCACTGAGCCACACCAGCCAGTGCCCCTGTAGATTATTCTTTATTTCACTTAATGTAACCTTCATTTCTGCCTGGGTCTTTTTTTTGTGCTGTTGAAGTACCCAGTAAATTCCTTCAGCATCCTGACCACCAGTGTTTTGAAATCTGCTTCTGATAGATTGCTTATCTCCATTCTTTTAGTTCTTTTTTCTGGTTTTTTCTTCTGTTCTTTCATTTGGGCCGTATTTCTTTGTCTCCTCATTTTGGCAGCCTCCCTGTGTTTGTTTCTTTGTATTAGGTGGAGCTGCTTTGACTCCCTGTCTTAGTAGCATGGCCCATTGTAGAAAAGCGCACCTGTAAGTTGTATGGGTTGGTCCTTAGGTAATCGCCCAGGAGGAGCAGCCCATGTCACTGCTCTGTGGCTCTGTGCAGTGGAGGGCTCAGAGAAGGGACAGTGCCACTGCCTGGTCTCTGGAGTTTTGTGTGGGAGGAAGCTGTCTTCTGTCACTTACTCTGATACCAGTAACTTCAGTTTCTCCCCATACGCCACTGGTGCTTTTCCAGCTTGCCCTGGTGCTGAGTCCCAGAGGGAGTGAGTCTGCTTAAGTCTTAAGTCTGTTGCAGGCCCTTTAAGAAGAGTCTCCTGTGAACCCTGAAGTTTTTTTCTGCTGCACCAACCCCCACTGTTTTTTACAGGCAGAAGTTATGAAGACTTATCTTCCTGGCACTGGAACCCTGGGCTGGGTGGTCTTGTCTGGGGCTGGGATCCCTCATTCCTGAGTTATCCCTCCCAATTTTTACCCACCACATGTGGATGTGGGATTGATGTCCTGCATCTCTGTGCCTTTCCCCATCTCTTCACCACTCTGAGCCTCTCCGCACATCTCCGCATCTCCTCCCTTCCTACCCATCTGGATGAATGTGGCTTTTAAAAATCCTTTGCTGTAGGACTTCCATATGCCTCAGTTTTCTAACAATTCAGGGTGATATTTGTATTGTAACCTAGTTATAATTTTTTTAATGTTTTATTTATTTATTTTTAAAGAGAGAGGAAGGGAGGGAGAAAGAGAGGGAGAGAAACGTTGATGTGTGGTTGCCTCTTGCACATCCCCAACTGGGGAACTGGCCCGTAACCCAGGCATGTGCCCTGACTGGGAATCGAACCAGTGACCCTGTGGTTTGCAGGCCAGCACTTAATCCACTGAGCCACATCAATCAGGGCCTAGTTGTAATTTTTACTATTGTTGTGCGAGGAGAGGCATGTTTACTACACTTCCATCTTGACTGGAAGTCTTCTATTCCTAGTTTTTAAAGTGTTTTTAATCATGAAATGATGTTGAATTTTGTCAAAAATTTTTCTGTATTTATTGAGATGATTGCATTTTCCCCCCTCCCTAAGAGTAATATTACATCGGTTGATTTTTGTATGTTGAACCATCCTAGTATTCCTTGGACAAACCTCATGTGATCATGCTGTATAACCATTTTAATAAGCTGCTAGATTCAGTATGCTGGTATTTTCTTGAGGATAAAGAAATTCAGCAAAGTTGTAGGATACAAGATCAGTATTTTAAAAATAGTTTCTATGCACTGGCTATGAGCGATCTAAAAAGGAAGTTTATAGAATCATTCTACTTACAATACCATCAAAAAGAATAAAATGGGAATAAGTTCAATCAAGGCAGTACAAGACTTGTATACCTCAAACCATAAAATGCTTTGGAAAGAAATTAAAGACAACCTAAAAAATGGAAAGACATCTTGTGTTCAAGGGTTGAGAAACTTAATATTGTTAAGATGACAATATTTCCCAAATAATTCTAAATACTCAAAGCAATCCCTACCAAAATCCCAAAAGTTTTTTTTTCAGAAACAGAAAAAGTGACCCTAAAATTCATATGGAATTGCTAGTACCCCAAATAGTCTAAACAATCTTGAAAAATAAGAATGGAGTTGGAGGATTCACACTTGTCAATTTGAAAATGTACTACCAAGGTACAGTTATTAAGACAGTGAGATAATGGCATCAGGATAGACACAGAGAGAAATGGAATAAAATTGAGAGTCTAAACAGTAACTGTACAATTGTTTCATTAAGAGCGTTGGCATGGAGAGTAGACCTTCAGTCAAGATGGCAGCATAGTAAACATGGCTCACTTCCTTGCACGACCACATCAAAATTACAACTAAAATACAGAACATCCATCATTCAGAACGGTCAGAAATTAAGTTGAATGGAAATCTGATAATTATAGGGATAAAGAAACCACATCCATCCAGACTGGTAGCAGGGGAGGAGAAACGAAACAGGCTGGTCCCACATCCACATGCGGTGGATAAAAATTCGGGAGGGATATCTTGGGAGCAAGGAGTCCCAGCCCCATACTAGTCTCCCCCGCCCAGGGTTCCAGTGCCAGAAAGATAAGCAATCCCCATAACTTCTGGCTACAAAAACCAGTGGGGATTGAGTTGGTGGAAGAAACTTCTAGAGTCCCAAGCAGTTCCTCTTGAAGAACTCACAAACAGACTTACTTGGACTCACTACCGCTGAGCTCCAGGGCTGGTATAGCAGTCTGAAAGACACCAGTGTCATATGGCGAGGAACCAAAGTGTCTGGCATCAAGGTGAGAGCTGGGGACAGCTTTCTCCCAGACAGAAATACAGGCAGAGGCCATTGTCCCTTTTATGAATCCTCCCCGCACAGAGTCACAGAGCTGGGAGGCAGGTGCCATATCTGAGACTCCGTCAACCTGGCTAACACTCTTTGCCCAGCCTTGGAGGTCTCCTGAGACTCCATCCCACCCAGCTTACAGGTTCACCCAAGATGTTAACAGTGGCTTTTCCATATGAATGGCTGGTCTTGCCTCACACTTCACAACTTCCTAAATCCTCTCAAACAAACAACAGCCAGCTCCCATACCTCTTGCTAAGTGGCCCCAGGCCCAGCACTAGCAGCAGCCAGCCTAGTTTCACAGCTTGGCTTCACCTGGGGATCTCCAGGCCCAGTACAAGCAGCAGCCATCTCAGATTGTTTTATAGCTCAGGCAGGGTGGCCCAGAGCAGAACACAGGTTGGGGCTGACCTTGGCCTGCACAACCCAGAAAACCCAAGAGCCTGTGTATCCAGTGGACAGCTACAGACCCTGTTGGAGCACCACCACCCTGCTCCAGCACAGCTGGTCCTCTACAGAGGGTGGAAGTTGGTGGTCAGTGGTCACAGCCAGTCCTTGCAGCTGACTGGCCTGGGTAAATCCCTCCCATTGACCAACAGCAATTAAAGCTCAACTACAAGAGGAATGAGTACTCAGTCCACACAAAGGGCACACCTTGAGTACCCAGCTTGGGTGATAGGGGAGGCTGTGCCACTGGACCCTACAGCACACCTACTACATTAGGCCATGCTACCAAGGCACTAAGTAAAAGCAGCTCTACCTAATACACAGAGACAAACACAGGGAGGCTGCCAAAACAAAGAGACAAAGAAACATGGCCCAAATGAAAGAACAGATCAAAACTACAGAAAAATAACTAAACAAAATGGAGATAAGCAATCTATCAGATGCAGAGTGCAAAACACTGGTCATAAGAATGCTCAAGGAACTCAGTGAGGACCTTAACAGCATAAAATAGATCCAGTCAGAAATAATGGATACAATAAGTGAAATAAAGAACAATTTACAGAGAAACAATAGTTGAGTGGATGTTCCAGATCAATGATTTGGAACATAAGGAAGAAAATAAACAACCAATCAGAACAACAAGAAGAAAAGAGAATCTAAAAGAATAAGAACAGTGTAATGAGCCTTGGGAAAACTTCAAGTGTTCCAACATTTGCATCATAGTGGTAGAAGGAGGAGAAGAGAAAGAACAAGAAATTGGAAATCTATTTGCAAAAATAATGAAAGAAAACTTCCCTAATTTGGTGAAGGAGATAGACATGCAAGTCCAGGAAGCACAGAGTCCCAATAAGATGGATGCAAAGAGGTCTACTCCCCCAAGACATGTCATAATTAAAATGGCAAAGGTTAAAAATACAAAGAGAATCTTAAAACCAGAGAGAGAAAAGCCATTAGTTACCTACAGGGGAGTTCCCACAAGACTGTCAGCAGATTTCACATAAGAAACTTTGCAGACTAGAAGGTATTGGAAAGAAATATTCAAAGTCATGAAAAGCAGGGACCTACAGCCAAGATTGCTCTACCCAGCAAAGCTATCATTTAGAATAGAAGGGCAAATAAAGAGCTTCCCAGACAAGGAAAAACTAAAGGAGTTCATCATCATCAAACCATTATTCTATGAGATGTTAAAGGGACTTCTTTAAGAAAAAGATCAAAATTATGAATACAAAACGGCAATTATACTTATCTATCAACAATTGAATCTAAAAAACAAACTAAGCAAACAAAGAGAACAGAGACAGAATCATAGGTATGGAGAGCATTTTGATGGTTGCCAGATAGGAGCGGGGTGTGGGGAAATGAGTGAGGAGGTGAGGGGATTAAGAAGTACAAATAGGCAGTTACAGAATAGCCATGGGGATGTGAAGCACAGTATAGGAAATGGAGGAGCCAAAGAATTTTATATTCATGATCCATGGAAATGAACAATGGTGTGGGGATTGCCTGAGGGTGTGGGGGTTGCTGGGTGGTGGGGGGCAAAGGGGAAAAATTGGGACAATGGTAATAGCATAATCAATAAAATACAATTGTAAAATAAAGAGCACCAACATGAGTCAATGGGAATAGAATAGGTCTTTCAACGAATGATGGGAAGTATGAATATCCACGCGTAAAACAATAAAGTTAAACCCATATCACACACTGTATAGAAAAATCAATTTGGATCAAATCTCTAAGTGTAAGAGATGAAACTATAAAATGCTCAGAAGGAAATGCAGGTGTTAATCTTTATGGTATTTGTAATGGTTTCTTAAATATGACACCAAAAGCACAAGCATAAAGGAAAAAAAATTGAACCTCTCAACATTAAAATCATATGAAAAGATTTTCTACAGGATGGCAGAAAATACTTGCAAATCATATATTTGATAACGTCTGGTATCCAGAATATGTAAAGAAGGCTTATAACTGAACAACAAAGGAAGCAGCCCAAGTAAAAAGTGGACAAAAGTTTTGAACAGTTATGGCATTTTCTCCAAAGATATACACATGGACTAGAAGAAAAGATTTTCAACATCACTAGCCATTAGGGGGATGTGAATAAAAACCACGATGGGAAACGTCACATCCACTAGAATGAGTGTAGTTCCTTTTTTTTTTTTTAAAGGGAAGATAAGTGTTGGCAAGAAGGTGGAGAAATTGGAATCCTTGTGTATTGCTGTTGGGAATATAAAATGGGCAGCCGTTGTGGAGAATTTTTTGGTGGTTCCTCAAAAAGTTAAACACAGACGCACTACCTGACCCAGCAATTTCACGTCTATGCATACACCCGAAAGGCCTGAAAATAGGCGCTCAAATGCTTGTAACGGCGGTAACTCCTCATTTCACATCATCGGTAGGTTCTGCGACTCAGCGAAATGACGTATAACGAAAGCAATTTTACCACAGGCTAACGGATGCAAGCAAGCACCAAGTCCCCTGAGCATCTCATCAGCGTGTGACAAAACAACGTCATCCGGGAACCCACTGCACACCAGCGTTCACGGCCCCATTCACACAACAGGCAGAGTGGAAACAACCCAAATGGCCATCAACAGATGAATGGATACAAAAAATGTGACAGGCCTCTATAAAAGAATATCAGCCTGAAAAAGGAATGAAGTCCGGGTAGACACTACAGTGTAAGTGACCCCTGAAAACATTATTCTAAGTGAAGGCAGCCCGACCCAAAAGGCGGCACATTGGATGGCGGAGTGCGGAGCTGGAGGAGGGGGAATAGGTACTGACTACTTAACGGGTATCAGGTTTTCTTTTGTGGTGAAAGTGTTTTGGAACTTGATAAAGGTGGTGGTAGCATAAAATGGTTGGTTTTATATTATGTGTGTTTCACGTCAATAAAATAGTTTGAAAAAGCCAATAATATCCTTAGAAGCAAAAAACATGCCAGTTAGAAAATACAATGCAAATCCACAGTCCCTTCACAAAGCAACAGAAAGCAAACTGAGGAAAATTTAGACATAATCTACAGGACCTGCTGTAATTTTCCTCACTGCCAAAAACAGAAGTTAAAAACAAACGCGACCTACTTTGTTCCTGGTGGAAGCCTCCACTGGGCGACGGTGTCGGTGCCCCTTCCTAATCCACAAACGCAACGCCATTTCGATCCACGTTCACAAAAGGACTCAGAACTGGACAAAGTAACTGCAGCTCGTTTTGCAAAATAATTACGATAATCCTCAAACTTCTGAGAACGCGGAGCACCAAGTAGTTAGTGTCTTTCCTCACCGGATACCACACTCCGCCGGGGCTGCAGCAACCGCGACCACGCAGACCGGCCGGGGCTAGACCCCTGAGCAGGACGGTCCGAGCCGCTTCCTCTCACGGCTGCAGCGCTGCGTCGCGCCGCCGGGGGGCAGTGGCAGCCCGTGCTCGGTAGGCCTGACCCGAGGCCGGCGAGGGGTCCAGTGAGCGTCTGGCCCGCGACCCCCAGCCGCCCCACAGCCCTCGGGCTCTCAGAGCGACGCTGGGACCCCAAGGCCCGGAGCTTCTTGAGAGAGTGTCCGTCCAGAGCCCGCGAGGACAGGCCTGGCCCGGCCTCCCGCGCGACCCGGACGCCATGGGGACTACACACTCTGGAGGGCTCCTCGACCGCTCCCAGCGCGGGGACGCCGCGCGGGCCACAACCCAGCAGTCACGCCTCCGCGGTCTTCGAGGCAGGGACCCAGGGACCTGGGCACTAAAACCCTCACCTGCCTTGCCCTGTGGCCCCTCTCCTGGCTCCGCCCTCTGGCCTTATACTCTTTAGCTCCGCCCCAGTCTCGGCCCCTTTCAAGCTTTGCACCAAGGATCTGCCCCGCCCTCCATAGCCCCGCCCAATGGCCCCGCCCCTCCGGCTCCGCCCCCCCGTAAAGCCCACCTGCCGACCCCGCCCATTAGGTTCCGCGTGCAACAACTCTCAGCCCCGCAGGTTCCGCCCCCTCTACTTTCGCCCGGGCGCAGAAGCCGCGGATGGAGCCAGAGGTGCGGGTGTTGCGTGCGGCGGGAGGCTTCGGCCGGGCTCGGCGCCTGCTGGCCGTCGCTTCGTGGCTGCCGTGCGTGGCGCTGGGGCTGGCACTGGGCTCGGAGCCGCTGCTCACCGCGCTGCCCGCACACCACTGCCGGCCGGACCCCTCGCTGCTGCCCCCAGCGCTGCGCGCCCTGAGTGGGCCCGCGCTGCTCGACGCCAGCGTGCCACGCCTGGGCCCCGCGCGCGCCCGGAGCCCATGCCTGCTCCTGCGCTACTCCGAGCCCACGCCCCGCGCCCCCCCGAACGGCACGCGGTCCTGCACACGCGGCTGGCACTACGCACTGCCCGCGGCTGGCCTGCTGCGCAGCCCTGTCACCGAGGTGCGGGAGGACTGCCTGGGGTCTTCTGCACGCTGTCCCCCCCCCCACCCCCGCCTCTCTCCCCTCCTTCGTACCCTGCCTTGTTCTGTACCCCCATTGCTCTGTCGCCTTGCCCCTCTTCCCCCATTTCTCTGTTTCTCTTCCTCTGGTCCCTCTCTGCTCCCTCTTCTCTGTCCCTTTTCTCTGTCTCCCCTCCTCCACCCTCTTGCCCTTCTGCCCTTGCTCTACTGAGGCTCTCTGATGGTGCAGCTGATGCCCAGGTTAGCAGGTTGCCTGGCCTAATGGCAGAGTATGAGGGCCAAGGGCTGCCAAGGTGGGCAGGCAGCCTGGGGGAGGCTGAGGCGGAGTTAAGCTGAAGGTATACCAGCCAGGTAAGCAAGCACCAGGAGGTTACTTCGTGCCTGGAATTTTGAGCCACCTGTAGCTTTGGGCTATGTCGAGACTGGCTTCCAGAACAGAAGCCTTTGAATCAAGGGAGCAATACAGTCAGTTCAGTTCTCAAAAGGCAGGCTTCCCGCCTGTGAGGTGTGTGCAGGTTGAACTACAGGCAGGGGCACCCAAGGGAGCAACTCAGGTGTGGGTGGGAAGAAATAGGAAGGGGGAAACTGTTACCTTCTGTCCCATCCTCAGCCCCACAGCTGCACCCTCCCCTTCCCCCTCCCCTCTCCCCACCCCCACTGCTCCAATCCCATCCCCACCCCACCCTCGGGGAGGATGGCCCCAGTGTGGAAACTGGAGCAAGGTTCCACACCCCTGCCAGGCCTGCCTGGGGCCCTCTAACCGGCAGAGCCTCTCTCCCCCCACCCGTTCTGTTCTACCACGTACCTGCCCTCCTGCTGGTGTGCCAATCAATCAGTGCCCCACCAGCTTTCACAAGTGCTTGGATTTTAAAATAAAAATTCTGACATAGTGTGATCCCATCCAGGATGTTAACCTTGTAAAAAAGTCACAGGGCCTTGGAAGGCGAGGTGGGGAGGTTTGGCAAAACTGAGGTCAAGGGCCCTTGACCAGGAAAACCAGGTGAGCACAGCCCTGCAGTCTGTTCCGGGAGTTGCTCTTGAAGTGAGCAGAGCAGGAGAGAAGTTAGGGCGGGGTCCTGGGGACCCTGGGCACAGCAGGTAGAAACTGCTGTGCCCAGCCAAGGTCCAGGCTCTGAGGGAGAGTGAGGGCTGGAGAAGGGTGGGTGAAACTCCATCCGGAGAAAACAGAAACCAGACTCGGGCTCCATGTGGGTACTCTGGGGATTCCAGGTCATTACCACCTGAGGGCTCAGGCCAGGAATTGTATCGACTCCATGTGAAGCCCTCCAGAATCAGGAGACCACATAGTGTGACTTTGAGCAGATCCCTTGCTCTCTCTGTACCTCAGTTTCCCCTTCAATCCAGGGAGGAATAGGAGCAGGATGTCTAAGGCCCCCTTCCAGCCTGACAATCTGGGGACTCCAGCAAGGTGGGGGGACTGGCTGACAGGTGACGGGTGTCCCCTGCAGTGGAACCTCGTGTGTGAGGACGGCTGGAAGGTGCCACTGGAGCAGACGAGCCACCTCCTGGGCTGGCTGTTGGGCTGTGTTATCCTGGGCATGGGCTGTGACTGGTGAGGTGCTGCCCCTCCCCTCAAAACCCTCAGGGTCCAGTTAAGCCCCTGAGCTGTCCTGATCTGCATCCATGTGTGTCCCCCACTGCCCACCAGGTTTGGCCGTCGGGTCGTGTTTTTGGCCTCCCTGGTGCTGGCCACAGTCCTGGGGGCTGGTGAGGCCCTGGCTGCCAGCTTTCCTGCCCTGCTGGCCCTGCGGCTGCTCCACGGAGGGGCTTTGGCAGGGGCTTCTCTAGCCCTCTTCGTGGCTCGTGAGTACCATGGGGGACTGGAAAGGGGTACCCACTTGGGCTAGGCCCCTGACCCCACTGGAGGGTGTTGGTGGCATGGGAGGACGCTCTGTACTCCTGTTGAGGGCTCTTCTCAAGAATGTGGGCAGGCACTGTTTGCTTTGTGAGCTCTGCTGTTTGCAGGCAGGCTCAGGTGCTGGAGTGGGCAGCGAATTGGCCTCAGACGTCCAGCTCCTGGGCAGATCAGCAGTTGGTCCCCACAGCCCCGGGCAGAGCAGTACTCTCTGGAGGACTTGGACTCAGGCCCTCTGTGTCTGCCCAGGCCTGGAGCTGTGCGACCCCCCGCACCGCCTGGTGTTCTCCGTGGGGGCCAGCCTCTTCTCGGTGGTGGGCACCCTGCTGTTGCCCGGCCTGGCCCTGCTCGCACAGGACTGGCGCCTTCTGCAGGGGCTGAGCGCCCTAGCAACAGGGCTCCTGCTGCTCTTCTGGGGGTAAGTGTGGTGGGAGATGGGTCCGTGGCCTGTGTGGAAGCCACATGTTTCACTTCCCTCAGCACCTCCGTGCAGCACCAGGCACGGGGGCGTGGGGCAGGGACATAGAAAGCCACTTGATGTCTTGACCTGGGGTCCAGGGAGAAGGGGCTCCTGTTATCCCTGTGAGAAGGACCTGAAGGCATCCTCACCCCACCCCTGCAGGTTCCCAGCCCTGTTCCCTGAGTCTCCCTGCTGGCTGCTGGCCACGGGGCAGCTGGGCCAAGCCAGGAAGATCTTGTGGCACTTTGCTGAAGCTAGTGGCGTGGACCCTGAGAACAGCCCCGAGGAGGAGAGCTCCCTGGTTACGGGTAATGCACCAGCCAAGAGAAGGGGGGCGTGGGAGCTGGAGGAGGAGAGGTGTCACCCCCACATATGCACCCCCCATGTTCTCCCATATCTATAGAGCTAGATGTGCTGTCGGCAGGGAGCCCTCAGCCCCAGCACCACTGGATCCTGGAGCTCCGGCACACGCGCATCACCTGGAGGAACGGACTCATCCTGGGCTTCAGTTCGTGAGGAGGGGAGGGTGTGGGTGGGCTAAGAAAGGGATTTGTGCCTTGCCCCCGTCAGTGTTCAGTCACCAGAATCCCCAGCTCTGGCTGAATCTATTACTTTGTCCTTCCTCCTAGGCTGGTCGGTGGGGGCATCAGAGCTAGCTTCCTCCAAAGACTGGCCCCTCGTGAGTCAGCCTTCTACGGGCCCTACTTCCTAGAGGCCGGCCTAGACATGGCCGCCACCGTCTTCCTGCTCCTGACAGTGGATCGCTGGGGGCGCCGTCTGGTCCTGCTGCTGAGCACCTTGGTCGTGGGCCTGGCATCCCTGCTGCTTCTCTCAGGGGTTCAGTGTGAGTGTGGGGCCCTGCAGGCATCATACGGGGTCATCCTGTTTGGCTGAGGTCAGCCCCATGGGGTAGGGAGAGCCCTGGGATCAGCCCCGTCCTGGGGCCGTAAGAGAGAAGCATGGTGTGTTGCGGCAAGGCAGCTGTTCCTTTACCTTGTCCATCTTCTCGCTGTGCACTCAGGAAAACCAGGGCCCAGAGAGTTAAGGAGCTAAAAGGATCTACGTGCAGGGGCTAACCAAAAGGGTCTGGTCTGGACAGGGGCAGCTGGGACACCTGACGCCAAACCCAGAGTGCAGGTGCTGGGGCTGGCAGGCCTGGCAGGACCCCTGCGATGCGCCTGAGGGGAGGCCCTGAGCAGCCAGGTGTGGGCGGTGAGGGTTCCCTCTCTTCGTCCCCAGACCTGCCGGGCTGGACCCTGCTGTCCCTCTCTGTTCTGGGGCTCCTGGCCTCCCGGGCTGTGTCCATCCTCAGCAGCCTCTTTGGGGCTGAGATCTTCCCCACAGTGATCAGGTGAGCTTCGGCTGCGTAGCCACGCGGCCCAGCCCTCAGAGCCCTCCTTCCCCAGCGCATGCCCAAGACTTCTCCATTCCATCACTACCAGAGTTCAGATCGTCTTTTCCCGGGTGACATGGGGGACACTGGTGTAGAAAGGTCTGGACAACAGCTCAAGGATGAAGGGGCAGAAATTGAGACAGCTCCCAGAGGGGGTAGAATTTCAGGGAAAATTTGTTTTCCAATTTTCTAATGAAAAGATCAAAACTTGTTCCAGGGCAGGGAGGAGCAGCTTTTTCACAAAATTGTTTTGTTTTGTTTTCCTGGAGCCCCAGCACCTCTGGCTCTGCTGGGGGCTGGCCCCTCCCTGGCATTGGACCTGCCTGGGAGCACAGTGCCACATGCCGTGTCCACAGGTCCATCTGTCTGAGCGGTGGCCACCCGCCCAGGCTGCCCACACTGTACCCTCTCCTGCAGGGGGTCGGGGCTGGGCCTCGTGCTGGCTGCTGGGTTCCTGGGCCAGGTGGCTGCCCCCCTCGCTGACATGCAAGGCCGGCGGGGCTTCTTCCTGCAACACGTGGTTTTCGCCTCTTTCGCCGTCCTCGCCCTGTTGTGTGTCCTGCTGTTACCCGAGAGCCGTGGCCGTGGGCTGCCCCAGTCACTGGAAGACTCCGACCGCCTGCGCCGATCACCACTCCTTCGGGGCCGCCCCTGCCAGGATCACCTGCCCCTGCTGCCACCCTCCCACTTCCAGGCCCAGACACGGCTATTTCAGGACGGGTGACTCTGGCTGTACAGACATACCTCCCCTCAGATGGCCACATGTCAGTGTGGGCAGAGGGGTCTCAGGGAGGAGCTGTGGGGTCAGCGTAAAGGAGGAGTCCCCTGCTGGGCCCCTTGTTCCTGGGGGCCCTGACCCCCCACCACGTGTGAAAAATAAAGGCGTCCATGGAACTTGGCATCCTCCATGGTTCTTCCCACAGACCTCATCCTGGGGCTGGAGGGGGCTTCCCACTCCAGGCTCCCCCAAGCCAGGGGGCCTGTAGCCCCTCCCACTGCCCCACTGTGGGGGCCAGCCTGCTTTTGCCACTCTGGCAGGACAGGGTGGAGCGAGGCCCTGCAGCTCATGGCGCAGACCCAGCACTGGGGAGACAGCAGTTTTAATTCACGTTTGCTGAGGGCTACGTCCTTTCACACAAGGATGAGATCTGCGTGGGGGAGGCAGAGCTGGGATGTGGTGGCTGACCCCTATCACAGGTGACTCAGAGCAGTGCACCCCAGGCTCTGGGCTCTGCCCCTGGGACTCCATACTCCCCTGGGAGAAGCAGGCTGCCCAAAGCCCCCTGGGTGTGGGGCCAGGTGCCCTACGTCCACCTCCACATAGGTCAGCTGGTTCTCCAAGCTACACAGCCAGCTGTTGGCATGTCCAGTTGGACCCCTGTGGTCAGGTTGCCCATCCTGGTAAGTGTGTCCGCCTTCTCTGTCCGGGTGGCGGTGCCCTCAGCAGGGTGGGTGCAGAAAGCTCTCTTCCCTGTTCTGAGTGGCCGTTGCGTCCCGCCCTTGCTCCAGCCCTCAGAGGGGGCCATACAAGTCGGCCAGCCGGGCAAAGCGAGGGCCCCAGTCCTGGAGGCAGCTGTAGTCTTGGTCCTCATCGCCCAGACTGGACAAGATGGAGCTCAGTGTCCCTGCCATGGACCCGTCCCCTTCGTAGTCATAGATGAGAGCCGTGTCGTAGGGCGGGACGCTGAGGTCACTGTCTGCAGCCTCCAAGCCCTACAGAGAAGGCCCAGGAGCTCAGGACCCTTGCACACACAGCCCAGCTGCAGCACAAGGCAAGGTCAACCCAAGATATGACACCAGGAAGGGACAGAGGAGGTCTGAGGGTTACCAGGGGTTCGAGGAGCAGCCCTGAGTGTATGGGCACCACTGGGGGTCCGAGTCCCAGGGCTCAGATTTGAAAAGAAGGTTCCCTCTGGGCGGCCTTCCTTCCTGGGGCCCAGCCCTCTCAGCAGACTGTGTTCTGCTTGAGGCTTCCTAACACCCCATCTGGGAGAACAACTGGTTCTGCCTGTTAGAGGTTTGGCAAATGGTCTGTTGCCTCTACCTGTGCTTGTCACCTTGTCAATGTATACATCGGCTGCTGTGGGCAGCTGCTGCGGGGTTGTATACCTCCTAACTGGACCTGCACCTGGATGGCCCCTCGCCAGACATCTGTCAGGGGCCTTCAAGCCAGGGCACTAAGTGTGTGGGCAGGCTTAGCACCTGGCACACTACTGAGAAGTGCCTGTATGCTCCCCTCTTTGCCCACTCAACTGGATTTTCATGTCCTGGGCATCTCCTGTGTTGACCTCAGCAAGTCAGTGATGCTGTGTCCAGAGGAGCTACAATGGATCTTGGGTTTAGCTGACAGCTGCACTTCTACCGCGGGTTCGTTAGGGTTCCTCTGCCAGTGCTTGGTGGACAACGCTGCGGGCAGGCTCCCGCCCACCCCACCTCAACTAGGTCCACTGTGACCCTGTGCAGGGGTCCACCAGCCTCCTCTTCCTGTAGGGCGTTAGTGCCTACAGCCCTCTGTTCCCTCAGCCTCACTCAGCTCCCAGGGCCTCAGGAGCTTCCTAGAAGCTTGGCCAGGATCCCTAGTAGTGAGCCCGCTCCCTGTGACTACACACGTATGGGGGTACACAGAGGCACTTGTATGTGGTGTGCATGCATGGGTATATGTGTGTGTGTGTGTGTGCAGTGTGTGCACACATGTGTACATGCATGCACATGTGTGGCCCCTGCCCTCTCTGCCCCTAGGGGACCTACATCATGGATGAAGTCTGCCATGTCTGCAGGGCTGCTGGGCAGCGTGCGGGGCGGTGGGGGGCACACCCGGCTGAACGGGGTATCGCGGCGCAGCAGCAGCCGTCCCGGAGGGGCGCCCAGGGCTGCCAGCTTGGACGGGTGGCGCAGCTGGCTGATGTCGTAGGCATCCTGCAGACAAAGAGTGTGGACTTAAGCCTGGACTGATGATGGGGTTTGCCTCCTAGACACCTTCCTGAGATAGCACGGTGGGCTTGGGGTAGGGGCAAAGGGTCTGGGGAGGCCCCTACCCTTGGAGCCTGGGTGCTGGCTCACAACCAAGGCTCCCTGGGACCCTTCCCACAGCTGAACATTCTGAGCCGCCACACCCCGGTTCCACCCGTTAGAGGTAGAACCCTGCCCCTGCCCTTACCTGGTCCTCCTCCCCACCCCCTTGCTCATCGTAGTTGAGGATGTTATCCCTGAGGTCATCTTGCAGTCCCTGTAGAAGCCCCTTGTCCCATGATGGCTGACGGAACCGCGTGAGGACGGCCACTGGCAGGGTGAGCACTGGGAGGACAAGGCCCGGTTGGTGCCAGACATGGCTGCGTGGGGGTGTGGCGGCAGCGGGGAGAGGGGAGGTGGGGAGTGTCCGAAGGCTACAGGGTCTGAGGGCAGGGGTCTCAGGGCGTGGGCACTCACAGAGCAGCAGGATGATGCTGGCCAGCACGATGGCCAGGGCTCCCAGGCTGACGCCCGTGCCCCTTGCCCTCAGCGCAGCGGCGCCCTGTAGGCAGGCGCCATCCAGGCCACAGCGACACACAGTCACGTTCAGGGGCTGCTCGTGCTGCTGCGGCGGCTGCCCCGAGTCCCGGAGCAGCAGGCTGAGGCGGTGCAGCCCCTCCTGGACCTGGTGCCGCAACCGCAGGCGAGCATGGCTCACTGTGGAGGGCACCAAGGTCAGCGGGGCCCTCCTGGGCTGGCCTGCCCCCCCCCTCCGTGCCCCATGGGGATCATGAGATGCTGGGCCTCTTGCCTTAGCCCACTAAGTGTAGTGACTAATCCCTGCCCCCACCCCCTGAGGGCGCGCTGAAATGGGAACCAGAGGGACCAGGTCCCAGGTCTGCACCCCCAGGGCTGGGGAGTGAGGGGAGCTCACTGTTAATTTGGCTGAGGCTCCAGTTCCGCGCCAGCTCTGGAAACCTGGGGCTCAGCAGGAAGTGGAAGGGGGCCCCGTGTGGGGGCAGGTCCTCATCCGTGGCACCCAGGAGAAGGCCAGAGCCCTGGTCTGGCTCACTGCACAGGCTTCCAGAAGGTGGGGACAGCTCAGGGGCATGGTCATTGACCTCCAGGATCTCAATGGACAGGGTCCCGGTGGCCGTGCGGGGCGGGGAGGCTGCAGACAGAAGAGGCCTGGTGGGTGCTGGCCCCTGCTAGAGCCCACCACTCACCCTGTAAGTCTGCTCAGTGGAGGGCCTGGCTCTCAGTCCCTGGGCCAGCGGCAGGGGCTCCCGGCCTGGGTCAGAGAGCCGTGGAGCCCAGGCATGAACGTGTGCTCACCATCATCGTGGGCCAGGATGATGGCCCTGTACCAGCCATCCTTGAGGAAGGGGGACGCTGGGCTGAGCACACGCTGTGTCTGGACCCAGCCCGTGGCTCCATCCACTTGCAGCCAGTCCTCAGGGTCGTAATCCTTGGAGTAGCTATTGACCGAGGCGGGGGAAGGGAACAGGGTGGCCCTGAGCTCCATGGGACCCCCTAAAGCTGTGGTCATGTACAGACATGCATACATGCATCCCTCATACACACCACACACACACACACATACACGTGCGCTCCTTTGAGGCCCTCCTCAGGTATTTCCCATCCCAATCCACAGAACAGGAAACTGAGGCTCAGAAAGGCAGGTGAGCTGATGAGGGCTCCATGGAGACCGAGTAGGATTCAACCCATGGCACTGTGGGGACAGACACAGACACCCAGGCCCAGGGCTGGAGGTGAAACCTAAGGGCCAGTCCCGTGGGAACACGCTCGCCAGATGGACAGGGCTGGACACCCAGAGGCTGGTCGGAATAGACTGTGGCGGTGTCAGTACACGCCGGCCGGAGCCCAGTCCTGCCTGTGGAACAATGTCACACCAACATTCGCACACATGGGACTTGAGACCCCCTGGACCGTCAGGGACACACACGGGCAGATGAGCCCTCCACCCTCGGACCGAGGTCCCGACAGGATCCCTTAGAGCACACAGGCTGGGGTGCTTTCAGCTGTGTTCCTGGCCCTGGCAGGGAAGTGGAGGAATGGGGCTATCAGCTCCCTCCGCCTCACCCCCACGGCCCCCAGAGGGCACCTGAGCCTCTGCAGCTGCTGTGTGTCGGGGTCTTGGGCAGAGAAGGTGGCCACGGGGGTTCCTGGGGCTGCCCCCTCAGCCAGGCTGGTCCTCAGGGGGTTCTCTTGGAACACGGGCGCCTCATTGATGTCCTGCACCTGGATGCTGATGCGGGCCTGGTCCCGCTGCGCCCTGGGGGCGGCTGCCAGCAGCGGGGACTCGTTCTGCACCACCACCGTGAGGTCATGCTGGTCACAACTCTCATAGTCGAGGGGCTGTGGGGAGGAAGCAGAGCTGATAGCTTGCGCAGGGCCCTGGCCCCCCATGTTTGGGCACCCGGAGGCAGGTACGGGAGGGAGAAGGCTCCGTGTGGTTCTGCCACCCCTGGATCTGTTCCCGGAACTCCCACTGTGCTTCTCCTTTACCGCCTCGGAAAAAATAAAAATAATGCAGGACAAAGAAAAGCACAAAGAATAATGTAGAGATGATAAATGACACTCATCACTCGAAACAAATTTGCTGGGTGTTGTGAGGTCCGTTTTGTGTGCCCTTTGGCTGGGTGGTCTCCCCAGCGACCCACACAAACACTCATCTGGGCGTTGCAGGAAGGCAGCTGGTGGCTGGGGCTAAACTAGCTTCTACCACCTGGGCGAGCCTCACCCACAGCTGACAGTCGGCGAGAGTGAGGCTGAGGTCTCCGAGGAAGACGGGATTCTGATGCAGACTACAGCACCAGTTCTGAGGTGCCAGCCCCACCTATAGATCTGAGACTTACCTGGCCACCCCCGCAATGGTGTGAGCCGATTTCTTGCAGTGCATATTTTCATGTCTACATATATCTATATCTTTACGTATGTGAACATACATATATGTGTACACGTCTTTCCTACTGTTTCACATCTGATGCAGGTACTGTCTGCATTCATGCACAGTCACACACATAAAGTGGCAGCATGCTGTAAGTGACATATTGGCTTGTGGGGTGGCCCCGTCGCCCTGTGGGCAGCGTGGCCTGAGCTGGCAGCCCCAGGGTTTACCGAGGACCCAAACACTGTCCCAGGGTGTGAGGAGAGGCGCCCTCCTAAGCACTTCCCACAGCGATACCCCAGCTGAGGGCGCTGTGCACCCCACTCACCTTCACCACGGACAGCACGCCTTCATTGGTCTTCGGGTCTGTACGGATAGCGAAATGCCCATCAGGGTCACCCTCTAGGATGGTGAACCTGGCTGCCCAGTTTGGGGAACCTGGTAGGTCCTTGTCTTCCACCTCCAGCCGTCCCACGTCGATGCCACTGGTGGCCTCTGGGGCCTCCATGAAGAACTGTGGGAGCCCACACCTGTTACCTGCCATGGTCGTCAGGGGCGGGGACGCCTTCCTTTGCCCCTCCAGGCTAATAGCTGCCCACTCACTGGAGACCTCCCAGGTGTGTTTGTTTCTAGAGTCACTACCCCCCAGGGGCCCCACGAGGCCTCTCCATGGGCTCAACTGCACATGGGCTTGGAGGAGGCACAGAGAGATCCTGGGATGCTTCTCCTATGGCCCCTCTCCTGGCTCCTCCTGATGCTTTACTGCTCAAGGGCACTGCCTCTGCGCTACCTGTGCAGGACTCTTGCTGCAAAGTAGCCAGCCCCCCACCCTCCAAGGAGCTCTGGCCCCCACTGGGCCTGGGAGGGAAGGGCCACAGAGCAGGGGGCTGGTGGGGTGGGGTAGTGGTGGTACCTCATCCCTGCTGAAACCGGGGGCGTTGTCATTGACATCCTTGAGGGTGATGACGGCGGAGGCGGTGGCGGTCAGGCCATCTCCAGACATGTCTGCCACTTGCAGGGTCAGATTGTACATGGCGACCACCTGGGGGTGGCCGCAGGGAGACAGGATGGTCACAGGGCTGGGCACAGAGCAGGCCACTTGCAGACTCAGCCCACAGGAGAGCCCTGTGGCTGGCGGAGGCCCCAAGACCCTGCCTGTCCCCAAGCTCTGGGGCAACATGTGCTGCCTGGCCTCTCAGGGTTCAATGGCACCGCTCTCAACCCTAGACTCTGCCCCAGCCTAGGAGTGGGTGAGAGGTCAGTTACCAAGTCAGATAAGCATTTACAGAGTGCTGACTGCATGTGGGATGCCAAGGGGCGCTGAGGAGCTGGGTCCCTGCCATAGCAGAGAGAGGGAGGTAGATGAAGGTCATCTAACACAGGAAGTGACCAGGTAGAGCCACACAGGTGGCAGTGGAGAAACCTAGAAGGGCTTTCTGGAGGTGTGACACAGAAGCCCGGCAGTGAGGGCAGCAGCAGACAGAAGGCGGCCGTCGCTCCAGAGCATGAGGGGTCACTGTGGGGCTCAAGAGGTGATAAGCCCAACTACTTCGTAAGCAATAGGTGCTTTTGGCAGAAAAAACGCTGAGGATGTGTCAGGTCTAGGCATGGCACTGAGGGACATTCATACCCTCTCTCCACCTAAGCCCACAACCACCCAGCAGGCAGGTGCCCAGAGCCCAGACACCGTGGGTGCTTACAGCAACTGGGGCCCCTTCCACTGGAGCGGGGAGTCTGTCTGAGCAAGTCCGGGTCAGAGGGCCAACTCCACATGAGCTGCCCCTGTCCACCCAAGCATCAGCAAGGTGGGCAAAGATCTGTCAAACATGACTCTGGCTTCCCAGTTGCCAGCTCTCAATGCGAGCGGCAGTAGCCTCACCTCGCGGTCCAGGCCCACTTGCACCGTGCGTATCTCCCCCGTGTGCTCATCAATGCTGAAGAGCTGCGGGCTGCTCTGCTCCAGGATGGAGTACCGCAGGGCCGCGTTGTCTGTTTCTGGGTCGTCAGCGTCTGTGGCCTCGGCTTTGGTCACGAAGGTGCCTGTGAAGGATGAGAACTTGCTAGTAAGACACCCATGGGTGCCCACTCCTAAGTTCCACTCCTCTGTGGCCCACCATGCCAGGTTCAGGCCCCCTGTCAGGCCTGTGCAAACTTGAATGTCCAAGCCTTTTGCCTGTGTTATTTGTAGAGAGGCAGCAGGAGTGTACGATACCTGTTCGGTCAAGAGCAGGTACCCGCGTTTCCCACAAGACACCGAGGCAGCCTGGCAGGGGCTGAGAGCACTGGGTCAGGCCAGGCAGCCAGCAAGAGAACCTGGGGCTGGCCCTGAACCCTGGGTGCCTGGCAGACAGAGGATGTGCCGGCACACCCAGCAGGCACTGTCCTCAGCCCCACCTACAGAGAGAAGCAGTGCCCAGGGCTGGACCTGTGCTCTGGGGCAAACAAGCCACCGAATCTCAGGAAGAAGGGGGGGCTAAGCACAGGCCAGGAGGCTCCTCAGTGCCTGCCCCCACACCCATTTTCCATCTGGTGAGATTTAGGCCTGACTGCTACCTCCCCGAGCCCAGGTGTACTCCACAGGCCAGATTCACACAAAGGAACAAAATACGTACATACGTACGCATTTGTGCACAAACAGGGGAGAAGTGAAAGTTCTACCATATAGTAGAAAACCAACTGAAAAAAGGCAAAAAATGATGGAATTAGAAAAACGGTTTCACAGCTGTCAGAATAACAACGGATTCAGGCGAGAACCATCAGTGGATGGTAAAACTGGTGGCTGGAAGTTTGAGGGGTGGTAGGGTACGTGCACAGTTTCAAAGTATCTTCCACAAGCCTCCTAGCAGTTACAAAGGCAAAAACAGAAAAATCACAGAGGAGGACCCTCGCAGACACGCCCTTCACGGGCGGATTGAGGTCGCCATCTCCAGGAACAGGACGTGGGGGCCTCCTGACGTGACCGAGGAGGACATGGCATTGCTCTGAGGGTGTCCCACAAAAGCCGTGGGCCCAAGTCCAACCACACGCACCCACATCGGAGACAATCTTCAAAATCATCGTTTAAATGCCCCAGGATGTCAGCATCGTGACTAAGGAGGTGGAAGGCTTATGCATGGACACTCCAAAACATCGCCGAAAGAAAGGAAGGAAGACAGGTAAGTGGGAACGCGTCCCGGGGTCGTGGGCCAGAAGACTCCATGCTGCTGCGTTGTCGGGGCTGCACGAAGTGACCAACGGATTCAACGCCTCCCCACTGGGGTCCCAAGGGTGCCCTGACCAGAGTGTCCCAGTTGGTTGGGGTCGTCCTGCAAAACAAGAGGTCACCAGTCCATTTCCTGGTCAGGGCACATGCCTAGGTCACGGGTCTCATGTGAGAGGCAACCCATCAGTGTTTCCCACATCGATGTTTCTCTCCCTCTCTCTAAAAGGAATCAATCAATTAATCAATTAATTTTTTAAAATCTCAGGGGCTTTTTTTTTGCATGCACAGAAAAACCATTCTACAATTCATATGGAATCTCAGGGAAATCCAAAGAGCCAAAACAATCCTGAAAAAGAAGAACAAAGCTGGAAGACTCTCAGTTCTGATTTTAAAACTTACTCCGGGACACAGTAATTGGTACAGTGTGGTCCTGCGTGAAGACTGACAGACAGACCGGTGAACTAGAACAGAGACCCCAGGAATAAGCCCTCATGGTCAAGCAATTTTTGACAAGGGGGCAATGACAGTTCAAAGGGGAAAGGACAGTCTTCAGCAAACAATGCTGCGAAAACTGGATGCCCACGTGCAAAAGGATGAACTGGACCGCAATTATCTAACACCATATGTGAAAATTAACTCAAAGTGAATCAAAGACCTAAATGTAAGACCTAAAACTATAAAACTCTTAGAAGCTAACATAGCGGGACACCTTCATGACACTGGAATTGGCAATAGTTTCTCAGACACCAAACGCACAGAAACAAGAGAAAAAAGAAACAAATTGGACTTTATAAAAATTAAAAAGTTTTGTTCATCAAAAGACAATATTGAGTGAAAACGCAACTGCAGAATGGAAGAAAATATTTGCAATCATATATCAGATAAGGATTAATATCCAAAATACATGGAGAGTGCCTAAAAACGCAACAAATACACAACCCGACTCAAAAACAAGCAAAAACTTGCATGGACACTTCTCCAAAGAAAATATGCAAAAGGTCAAAAAGCACATGAAAAGATGCTCAACATCACTAATCATTGGGGAAATGTAAATAAAACTACCCTGAGATACCGCCTCACATCCACAGGACATCCACTGTCCAAGGCAGAAAATGAGTGTCGGCAGGGATGCGGAGAATCCAGAGCCCTGTGCCCGTCAGTGGGGCTGTGAAATGGGGCAGCCGCTCCAGAGAACAGCATTCACAAAGGTAAAAACAGAACTACCGCATGCCCCAGCCATCCCACTCCTGGGGATGTACCCAAAGAACTGAGAGCAGCGTCTCTGAGACGTATTTGTGCACCCATGTTCACGGCAGCGTTACTCACAAGAGCTAAAGCATGGAAGCAACTCAAGTCTCCATCAATAGGTGAGTGAATAAGTAAAATGTGGTCTCTAAATACCATGGAACACTATTCAGCCTTTTAAAAGGAAAGAAATTCTGCCCTGACTGGTGTGGCTCAGTTGGCTGGAGCATCTGTGGACCAAAAGGTTGTGGGTTCGATTCCTAGTCAGAGCACATGCCTAAGTTTTGGGTTTGGTCCCAGTCAGGGTGCGTGCCAAAGGCAACCAACTGATGTTTCTCTTTCACATCAATGTTTCTCTCCCTCTCTCCTCGCCCCCACTTCCCCTCTGAAAATCAATAAGCATGTCCTCAGGTGAGGATAAAAAAAAAGGAAGGAAGTTCTACAACATGGATGAACATTATGGTGAGTGAAATAAGCCAGACAGAAAAAGACCAATACTGTATGATTCCACTCACATTAAGCCCCTTGTCAATTCTCAGAGACAGAAAGCAGTGCGGCAGTTGCCAGGGGCTGGGAGAGGAGGGCATGGGCGTCAGTGTGAAATGGGGACGGAGGTTCAGTTTGGGAAGAGGAGGCAGCTACGGAGATGGACAGGGGCGACGTCTGCACAACAAGACGAGTGTGATTAAGATAGCTGAACTGTGCACCTAAAAACGATTAGGGTGTACGGGGGAAAATGGGCACGCTGTACCGGAACAATGAAAAGCAGGGTTAGGATAGTAAATTCTATGTTGTGTGTCTTTTACCACCATAACACATTTTTTAAAGAGCCAGTGTCATGAAATCCTAACAGCTAAGGAGCGTGCCAGACAGAGGAGGGAGGAGGACGCCCGGTGCCTGGAGGGGGAAAGAGACCATCAGCCCCACCTGGGTGCGGGCAAGTGGGCGAGCCACAAAATAGTCCTCACGTTGAGTTCACCAGGCTGGTGCGGGCACAAGGCAGCCTGATAAACAGGAACCGGGACGTGACCGGCCTCTCCGAGGACAGCGGGACAGGTAGAGGCTTTCCTTCCCCTTTGGTGGAGCAAGGCAGAAAGAGAGAGGTCGAACTCTCAAAGGCTGAGGGCGGGCTGACTGACAGCTCAGTGTCCTGGGAGCCCCGACCCAGGGCATCTGTGCCCTTTTGTCTGTCCCTTCCCACAGACCCCCTACTAAGTGCCCATGAGAAAGACGGCGCCTGAGGAGGCCCAGAAGGGCCTGCAGGGTCTGCCTGGGTTGGGGCGAGCAGGAGGATGGAGAAGCCAAGTGGCGCTCCACAGGGTTCACAATTGCAGGGTGATGATGCGGCTGCGGTGGAGGAAAGGACCTTGCCCTGAGCAGGAGGAGAGGTGTGGCCTTGGGGGAGGGGCAGGAACGCTGAACAAGCCCCATCCCAGAGGCTCAGGGGCACAGGGCCCACATATAACTGAGACCCCTCCCCCCATCCGGATGCAGCAACAGAGGCGAGGCCAGCCCAGCTACAAATGATACCTGCCCGCTACCTGCTCCCAAAGTGGGGCTGTCCCCCCAATTCCCAGGCATTCACTATCTCCACCTCTGCTGTTCTTTTACCCACAAAAGAGCAAGCGGGAAATCAGATCCATCCTCAAAGATCAAGCAGCCATCAGAACCAGAGTGATAGCCGACCGGACACGGCCTTTTACCCAGCAGAGCTGCAAGAACCAAGATCGGCGTGTGCGAGGCTCTGACGGAAAAGGTGGGCAACGCGCACGAACAGATGGGGAACTCACAGGACAGATGGGGACTACAAGAAGAGGCAGGGTTTCTTTTGCTATAAAAGGCATTGTTGGGCTCACTGAAATGGAATAACGTTTGTAGATGAGATATTAATAAGTGTCAGTATCAACCTCCTGATTTTGATAATTATACTGTGGCTAATTAGAATGTACACACTGAAGGCATCAGGTCTACAACCAGCACCCAAGAAAGGGAGGGAGGGAGGGAAGGTTAAAGCAAACAGGACACGCATCAAATCTCTGTGAAGGGTGTACAGGAATTCTTGGCAACTTTTCTGTAAGTATGAAATGTCATCAAAATAAAAAGTCAACAGTAGAAAAAGTATCATTTTAAGTCCTGAAAACCAGAAAAATGGGATGAAATAAAATAAACATGACCAAGGTGGACACACCTCTGCCGCAGCTGGTGCTCTCCACCTGGAGCTCACGACTTGCCTGGGGTCTGACCACTGCCCCGTGAGCAGGGTGGAGAAGAAGGGGGGGGGTACTCTCTGGAATGAAATCTGTCTGCCTTGGAAAAGACTCGGACAGGTAACTGTTTTGTAAAGACTCATAAAGGACAGAGGGTTGTGTTTTGTTTGTGATCGAAATGTAGAATTAAGAAGCAAGGAGCCCTGGCTGGATAGCTCAGTTGGTTAGAGCGTCATCTCGATACGCCAACATTGCAGGTTCTATCCCTGGTCAGGGCACACACCAGAACCACCAATGAGTGCATGAACGAGTGGAACACCAAATTGGTGTTTCTCTCTCTCTCTCCCCCCCACACTCCCTCTCTCTCCTTCTCCCCCACTCTCTCTCTCTTTAAATTAAAAAAAAAAAGCAAGGAGAGGGCATGACTGCTTAATGGGCATGGGGTTTCCTTTTGGGGGATGAAAATGTTCTGAAACTAGATAAGGTGCTGGATGCACAGCCTTGTGAATGTAGTACCTGCCACTGAAGTGTTCATTTCAAAGTGGTTAATCTCACGTTATGCGAATGTACCTCAATTTACAAGCAGCAGTAGCCAGCAGAGCTTTGCCATTCACGAACCCTCTGATTGCACTTTGGGAGATTTGGGGGCTCAAAATTTATATTGAAGTAAGAAAAGTCACCAGAATTGACTTGTGGAAATTCCATCTGTACTGGAGACTGTTTACTTATTTTCAGACTCTTTGAAGGACGTCTTAGATTCTTGCTAAAGGGAAACCCTGGACTTCTGGCCCGCCCAGGGCCCCTCTGCAGCAGCCCCCTCCCCCTCGGGAGCAGCTGGGCGGGTGGCCTGCCCCCCCTCACCTGGCACGGCGCCCTCCAGCACTTGGCCCGTAAACACCTCCTGCCGGAAGATAGGCCTGTTGTCGTTCTGATCCACAACCACAATCTCCAGGTCCGTGGGCTCCTCCAGGGTGGATCCTCCCAGGTCCAGAGCAAAGGCCCTTAGCTAGTCAAGCAGAGATCAAGCACCAGCACTGTGGTCCCCAAATTTCCATAGTTCCCATGAGGGCCATGCAAAAGGACAAGTGCAGATATCATGTCTGCTGGAAACACCAACTTGGGGCTGGGCATGTGCCAGAGCAAGTGGAACTTCCCCTGAAGAGGAGACTGCTTTCTTGATGCAGGCAGGGTGACCACCATGCTTCCCCTCTTGCCTTGGCCACCAGGAAGCTCGCAGCTAAGTGTGACTGAAGTAATGCTCTCACTAGGATTCCTGGTCTCTCCCTTTTTCTGTACAGTTTTGGCTCCTCTTGAAGTTTATTTTAGTTCCTCTGTATACATGAAATTTTTAATTAAACCACTTCTTATCCTTCTGGAGCATGGCCATGATATAATTTCCAGGTAAAGGCATGCTCTCTAATAACTTTCTGTGTAAGGAATCCGAGAGCTGTTCTTACAGTCGGAAGGAAGAGTCGGGCACACAAAGGCAAAGGCAGAGGCCCCTTCCCCAGGGACAGGCAAGGATGGGGCGGGGGCAGATTATTCTGCAGGGGACCCAGATAAGGCTCCCTGCCCCCCTCCTCAGCCTCTTGCTTACCTGGATCCTTATCTCCCTCTCCCCTGCCTTTTCTCTCAGATCTCACAATCTCAATCCTTCAAGGGGTGGTGGGTGGGTGATGCCTTCCCCCGGGTGCATACCCCCTCCCCCTCCCCATGAATCAAGGGGCCCCTGCTGGTGGGATTTGGCAATTCTGTGGAATTCTTCCAACATTCTGTCCCCACCAAACGTAGCCAGGTGGAGAGAGAACCAGCTGTGGGTGAAGAGGGGTCACCAGCATGTGGCAGTGCCTTCCTGGGAAGGCAGCGCCTGCCCTTGCTGCAGGCTGCCCAGTCCTCCAGTCAGAACCAGGCCGCTCCTCCACGTGGTCTCAGTTTGTTCCTTTGTTAAATGGGAATATAACACCTGCTTCCTTGGGTTGCAGGCCCTGGTCCCAAATTCCCGCCCCTGCTACCCTAAGTGTGCCAGATCTTGCCGGAGAAGCGATTTGGCCTAATGTGCCCACAGAGAGCCAGGTGCGGGGAGGGGCCCTACCCTAAAACGGTCTGTCTTCTCCCGGTCCAGCGTGGCATTCAGGAACACCTTGCCTGTGAACTTGTCAATGGAGAACACGCCCCGGGGCTCCTCGTCTACACCAGGCCCCTGGATGCTGTAGATGACTCCGCCCGGCTGCTGCTTGTCAGACTTGATCTGCCACGGCAGGACATGGGCTGGAGGAGGGGTCCCCAAGGGAGAGGTCTCTCTCTTCTCTGCAGCCTTGGCCCCGCTCCCAGCTCAGCCTGTGGCCCCAACAGCATCCCAGTCCTAAAGCACACACCTTTGGGGACCCGCCCAGGACCACCAGCCTGCACTCTGCCCACTCTAGCCGTCCGCCCTCACCTGCACCAGCGGGTAGGGGAGGCGTTTGTGGTTCTCCGACACGCTGATGGGGGGGATGACCCAGGCTCTCCGAACGCGGCCCAGTGCAGGCACCTGGCGCCAGGGGAACAGGGTGCTGGGCCTCCTCAGCCCGGAAACCCCCAGTGAAAGGCCCAGGCTCTGCAACAAAGACGCAAACAGCCGTCACACGGCTCACGTCCCCAGTGAGCCCGGAGGCAGGCAGCGCTCAGAGCTGTCCCCCTCGGTAGTGGGTGAGTGAACTACGCCCCACTCTGGAGGGCTAGGGGCACCTTGCTCCTCACAACAGAACCTGAGCTCACTGCCCTGGGAGGCCCCAGCTGCCACACCCCCAAGCCTGGGGCCCCCAGAGCTCAGGGTCTGCCTCTTGTCCTCTCCTGGGAGGCCCAGAGTCCAGGAGCCAGGAGTTGTCACAGGCCCTGGGTGACCAGGGACAACTGACCATGCTGTACCCCCATCTCATCTTCCTGAGGGACAAGTATCTCCCCGCCATGTGGCCCAGGGGAGGCTCAGGGACCCGGACCTGGCAGGCCTGGTACACCAGGTGGTGGGGGCTGGAGAACTTGGGACTGGGAGAGGAGGCCTTGCAGGGAGCAAGTGATGAGTAATGGGAACGACAGCTGGCCCAGCTGGGCCCTGCCCAGGGATGACCCTTGTGGTGAAGAATGTGGACAATGGGGTTGGGGGTGGCGGGCAAGGGAGGGGGGCCTGGGAGCACTCCTGCCCCCTCCACAAGGCTGGATCTGTGGGAGGTGGAGGTGTGGGGGCTCCTGGCTGCAGGCTGGGGACCGTCGGGGCAACACGTGGCCACCCCAGGCCTCCCCTCGTCTTGGATTCTTGGAGATCGGGTAGGGTCGACTAGACCAACGCTGTGGTCAGAAGAGGCCCAGAGACAGGAAAGGGGCCATCTGAGGGGCCGGAGCACCCCCCCCCCCCAGCCTGTGCTGCTTTTCTCAGAGCTGTGGAACCAGGTGCCATTTTCACACCAATACCTTCGTTCCTAGCACCTCGAGCATGCTCCTCCCTCCTAATCTGCACGGCTGGCCCAGCCCTGTGCGTGCTGCTACTCGTCACAGCGCCCAGTCCGGGGCTGCAGAGGGGGAAGGGCACTCTGCCCCGGCGTGGGGGTGTGCAGACAACTGGGTGGGTCAGCGTGGGAGAGGGGCCAAAACTCTCCCAGACCCACTGCTAACTCTCTGTCACCGCAGGTAGCCCCGTCCTACCTACCACTCAGATGGGGAAACTGAGGTCCAAGAGAAAGGGCCCACCCATCCTGTGAGTCGAGGGAAGAGCTGGCAGCAGCACCCCATGTTTCTCAGGTGGCTCTGGCTTGCACCTGAGGTCTCCACACTGGCTCCTCAACCAGCCGCTGGCTGGCCTGAGTGTGGGCTCTGGCCGGGAGGTCCTGGGGTCCCAGTGCAACTCAGATCGTGGGTGAGGCCTGCGCTGGTGCAGCTCCCAGACAGGCTGTGGGGGGTGCCTCTCTCACATTCCCCTGTAGCTAAACCCAGCTAAGACCCAGCAGGTGACTGAGCCCCCTTTCCCCACCAGAGGCCCTAACAACTCTTATCCTGGTCAGGCCAAGCTCTGTGCCCCTAGGGATAGGCCTAGGAGCTGTCTGTCCCGACCCAGGGTTTCCAGGACCCTGGGCCCTTCTGAAGGGGCTCTTTTTAGCCGAGGTAGACCAGGTGGCTCCCAGGGCCCCTCCAAGCCCCTCAAACCCCCTCACTAGCTGCCTGGTCCTGTTGACTTCCGCTTTCTCTCCCTCCTAGCCCTGGAGTGTATGGAGGGGCAGCACGGGAAGGGGTGGCCTCAGGGAGTAGGGGCAGTGTGTGATAAGTGGGGGGTACTTGGGGGGACCGGGCAGAGGGCTACTGTGCTGTGTGCTCCTTGTTTTCACTCCCCTTCATCGCCTCCCTTGCCTGCCCAGGGCTTGTCCTCTGGGCCCAGGGCAGGGCACAGCGGGTCCTCAGACACCTTGTTGACAGAATGGCAGTAATGTCCAAACTAAAGCTGACGACCTCTCCCATGGTCCCAGGCCACCTCCCCAGTTTTGGAGTCCTTCTGCCACCTTGCCTGAAATGCCAGAGGCACGTCCCCGGCAGGGCCTTGAGTCCAGGTAGCAGAAACCCGGTTTATAGAAAGAACTAGGCAGCTGGCCAGGCCCCTCAGCTCCCTGCAGCCTGACAGATGGCAGCCCTGGCCTCTGAGCCTACCTGGGGCTTCTCGCCAAAACCATCTAAGCGTTGGCCTGGTGTTCCCACCCAGAGGAGACCTGCCCTGCCTTTGTCGCTGTGCTAGTGAGGACAGTGTCTCTTTTCTGAGCGTCTGTGGGAAGCACCAAGCTCATACCCTTCCTTGCCTCTTGCCTTTCCCTCCCTTCCTCCTCTTCCCCAGACCCCCCCACCCTCAGCCCTCACAGCCCCTAGGAATGGTGGTAATCACCCCTATCACAGCTCCCCAGAGTGAGGCTCAGAAAGGCCGAGCTGCCCTTTGCTCAAGGCCACAAATCCAGGACACAGCAGAGCTGGGAACCACAGGGAACCTCCCTTACTCAGAGGGGCAGGCTTGGAGACAAGCCCATTGCTCCCAGCAGCAGCTGCCCTGCCCTGCCCTGCCCTGACTGCAGCACGGGGTGCAGGCTGGATAGGGGGTAGGCACAGTCCACTGGTGCTCCTTGATCTCAGGGGAACACTGGGGGACAAACTCTGCCCTGTCCAGCTGCTGCCACACCTGGGCTGGCCCCTACTCTAGCCGCCCCCCCAC
Source organism: Macrotus californicus (assembly GCA_007922815.1). NCBI lineage: Eukaryota > Metazoa > Chordata > Mammalia > Chiroptera > Phyllostomidae > Macrotus > Macrotus californicus. The sequence goes on from VMDR010006232.1 coordinate 29,775, forward strand.
CCCGCCTCTCCAGCCCACCACAGAGCCTTGGTCTTGCTTCCTTCCTGCCAGGAGCCTCTACTGATGCTCCAGGACGCCCACCAGCTTGGCGTGGGGGCAGTGTGGTGGAGGCAGAGCCTGGGAGTCTTGAGCCCCAGTCTTTCCATGGCCCAAGTTCAAGAGGTCAGCAGAAGCCACAGAGCCTTGGCAGGGGACCCTTGCCCAGATCAGAGGCTGTGGTGGGTGGGGTGGCTGGGCTGGACTTCCGGAGGTCAGGAGCACTTCTCAGTTTGTCCTTTGTCCTCCCACCATCCGTTCCCAGAAGATGTGGCTGCCTGGGGGGAAGGAGCCGCCTGGGGATCATGGGACAAAGCCACATCGACAAAGCCAGCTCACACAGACCCCCAGCATGCAGGCAACACCCTTGAGTGACATGTTCACATGTGCCACCCCCTTTGCTCTCCCCATGCCAAGCCAGGACTAACGGGCATGATGGATCCACCACCTTCAAGAGGGTGCCCAATGACACCCCCATGGGCACCGTTGGTCTGCCCTTAACCAAGAACTGAAGAGAACACGCTGGAGCTCTAGAGACTCCAGGGCTGCTCACTGGGGTCCGCCCCATCACTGGCACCCAACCCAGGGACTGCCCAGGAATGGAGCTCCCACCACGAAGAGAGGGAGCACTTGCTACAGCCAGGCTGAGTGGGGAGAGTCTCATAAACACCCCTGCAGAGGCTGGCACGGTGTTTCCCTACCAGAGCCAGGCGAGGGCCCTGGGCCTGTGAACAGCTGGCCACCCACCGCCCTGATGTTCCTCTGGCCTCAGGGATGTTCCCATCCCATAGGACTGGTGACCGTGCCCCCTCCCTGGTCAGACAGCATGGGCAGCACTGTGGGACAGGGGCACTTCGCACAGGCCGGGGTTCCAAAAGCTGGCTAATACAAGGATCACAGGGGAAGGGTGGCCATTAAAGTAGGAATTCCGTCCGTGAGTGTACCGCAGACCTACTGAATTAGGACACGCAGGTGGTCCCGCACCCCGTGTGATTCTTGGAAACATTGGGGAAACCGGGCAGCCACTGGGATGAAAGGTGGGACATCAGGGTCACATAGCCCTGCTGTGGCTCTGGCCCCAGAGGCAAGTCCCTCCACATCTCAGGGGCTCTGCATGTGGGTGGAAACCAGGGCCTGCAGCGAGGGCCAGACAGACAGAGCATGTGGCGAGCGCTGGGTAAGGACATCTCCACCACACCATTTCTGCCCAGAGGCAATGGAGAGAAAGTGTCCGTCCTACCTGTGGGCCTGGGGCAGCCCGCAGGTCTCTAATCAGCCCAGGTGGGTTCAGTACCAGGAATTATAAGGCATGGCCCCTGGGAGCCTGGGAAGAAAGCTGGGCTTGTGACTGGATGCTCACCGCCTTAGGAAGGGATGCTGGTGACCAGAGAGCTGGGTGGAAAGTAAGGAGACATCCTGCCCCCTTCCCCTCTTGGCAATGGGGCCCCTAGTGGCCCCTGGTGAAAGGCGAGCAGGCGCCTGGGTGTGGGCAGGGTGTTTGCTGGTCGGGCTCCGCCCCCCCAGAGCCCTGTCCGCGGCTGTACATCCTGGCTGGCCAAAGAGGAGCGAGCATTTTCTATCCCCACTCCTGGTGCAGTGGGCAAACCTGAGAAAATGTGGAGGCAGCAGCAGCTTGGGGAAGGGGTTCTGGGTACAGGGGCATCTCTCCAACAGTGCCGAGGCCCTGGGTTTTCCAGATTCTAAGAACCAGGGCAGGAGGTGCAGGGCAGAGGGGAGTAAAGGGGAGAAAAAAATGGGACAACTGTAATAGCATAATCAATAAAATATATTAAAAAAAAAAAAAGAACCAGGCAGGAGGCCTCTAGCCTGGTGGAGCCTGGGCTTGGGGAGAGGCCAGGTGCTGGAGGGCAAGAACCCCTGTTCTGGATGCCCCACAAGCTTCTGGGGCCTGAGCCCCTTCCCTCAAGGCTGGAATCCAGGCTGCCCCATTCCTGGATGGCCTGGCGAGCATCAGGCATGCCAGGAACGGACCCAGCTGTCGGCCTGGCCCAGAGCAGCCCCCGCGCTCCCCTCCAGCTGCTGCAGCCTTCAGGGAAGGAGTGAGGATGGCCAGGCAAAGGGCCGTGGGAAGGGCAGCCCTTTCCTCCGCCTGCTCCCCCTGCTGTGACAAACTGCCACCATCACCCCGCCATCCCGGAGATCCACCTTGGAGAGCCAGTGGTCCAGGAGGTGACTTCCTCCTCTGCCTCTGTTACCGTCACCATCCCCACCTGACCCGGAGGAGTGAATGTATCTGCTGTGGCTGCCATCTTGTTCGAGGCACTTTCCCGCAGGGCCCCCTGGGGGTCTTCACACTTTGCAAAGCCCCCAGGAGTGTGGCTGAGGTCTCATCTTCCTTCCAGAAACCACGTGGCCCACTGGGCAGACGCAGGCATGGGGTCCCTGCCAGTAGGGCATGCGTCATCCATGCTACACCCCAACCCCCTGCCATCCCTGGTAGGGTGGGGTCCCACGTAAGCTCGGCTACTGGACACACCGTGGGCAGAGGGAGGAGGTGACAAAGGTCAGTTCTGAAAGTATACACCCTGAGCCCCCTGTTTGGAGGACACAGGCAGGGGAGGGGTGTGCCCCATCCAAGGCAATGCATCTGCGCTGTCTGGTCTCCAGCCCCAACCTCCCACCCCCAGCCTCCGGGGCCCGCCCCAGACAGCCTTGCTGGGCCGGGGCTGGCCAGCCTTGGGGGTTCGTGGAAGTGGAGGAGAGTGTCCAGGGGTGGCCACAGGACCCGTGTGGCTGGACAGGAGAGGACTGCGGTCTGAAAGCTGAGCTGGGTCGGGGAGGGGTGGCCGGTGGCCCCCTTCCCCTCACAATGGAACTAATTTGAGTGCTGAGTGCAGGAACTTGAGCAGCCAGGCCCCCACTGGCTGGTCCCTCACCCCGACCTGAATCCCACAGCTGTCTGGAGGGGGGCACTCTACAGCAACCCTGGGGGACGGGTGGGGAATCTGAGAGGCCCTACTCCCCTCCCCTGCAGCAGAGTGAGAGGTGGTCGGCCCCTGACCCAGAGCACTGGCTCCGCGGGAATGTGCCTGGGATATATTGGGTGGGGTGCTGGGCAGGAACGCTGTTCCCAGGTCAAGTGGAAGAGAGCTTGGAGGGTGCTGAGGCACCTGGGCTCTGAGGGGCTGGTCTCCCAGGGGAGGGCTGGAAGGACATGGGCTGTGGGCAGCCAGGCCTCGCTGGGCTGAGGTGATTGCCGCCGTGCTGAGCCAGGTGGACATGGCAGCTGAGGCCTAGGCACCGGGACCCTGTCTCTGAGGGGGCCGGGGCAGGCACAAAGGCAGGGGAGGAGGTGGCTGGAGCCATGAGGGGCCAGCTGCTGTGGAGAGTCTGGCTGGCTGGCCGGCACCTGGTCAGCTGCCAGGGCTGAAACCTGAGCTGGCCAGCCAGAGCTGGGAGGTCTGGGAATTAGGGGAACTCAGGAAGCCCCTGCGGTGGGCGCTGTTTCAAGGGCCTGGAACTGTGACAGCAATCCGTGATTCCACACTGACCACTGCCCGGCCCTGGGCCCTGGCTCAGCGCAGTCCTCTGAAAGCGGGAGGCCACTGGGCGCACCGGCTCCCTCCTGGGCACAGCCTGGTGCCTGCCCCACAGCCGAGGGCATGAGGAGATGGGACGCCAATGGGGTGCCCACGGTAGGGAAGAAGGGGCAGGCAGCCTGTGCTTCCTTCTACCTGCCCTGCTCCCACACTGCGGGGGCTGGAGGGCCAGCAGGGCTGTGGAGGGTGGTGGTTTTGCGCTGGACCTGGCCTCCCTGGGCACAGGTACTCCCAAGGGAGAGTGAGTTCCTGGAGGGTGCAGCGTGCAGCTGCCCCGGCTGGCAGGGCTCACGAAGGGGGCTCAGACTTCCCCCAAACCAATGACCATCTTAGCAGGGTCCCTACAGAAATTTGGCCTCCCAGCCCCTCCAGCTGGGGGTTGCTTCTGCTGCTCTGCCCTCTCCTTGCCCTCCACCACAAAGCTGAGGCTAAGGGGCCCACCTCAGAGGGAGGGGCTGTCCTGCCAGGTGGTCCCCTGGCAGTCCCCAGCTTGGCTCCCAGTCCAGTCCAGGTGGAGGAAGTAACACTGCCTCTGGACACCCTCACTCCCTGGCACAGAGCGCTCTGGACAATGCCGCCTCACCCAGGACTCTCGCTCATGGGGTCCCCAAAGGCAGCCAGGGCCAGTAGTGCCTGGGAGGCCTACCCTAAGAGGCTGTCGGGCAGTGTAGGGGGGCAGGGACCCCGCGTGGCGCCCATGCCTTACCTGGGCCATCAGCCCGAGGGCGAGGAGGAGCGCGGTGTCCATGGGGCGACGGGCCGAGTGACCAGGGCGGGCAGAGCTGCGCCTCCGGCTCGGACAGAACCCCACTGAGTGACAGCACAAGTGCCGGGGCGGAGGGGCAGACCGTGAGTAGTCCTGCACGTGGGCGGGGCGGGGCCTGGTGCTGAATGACAGCACAAGTGTGCGGGCCGGAGACCGAGTGAGTGACAGCACGTGTGTGTGGGCGGGGCGGGGCGGGGCGTGGGGCTGAGTGACAGCACAAGTGTGCAGGCGGGGCCTGGGCGGGGCCAAGTGAGAGACAGAACGTGTGCTGAATGGGGCGGGGGCCGGGCCAGGACTGAGTGACAGCAAGTGTGTGGGGTGGGAGGCTGGGCTGAGTGACAGCGCGGTGCTGGGCCAGAGTGTGGTCAAGAATGAGTTACAGCACCGTGTGGGCGGGTTGGGTAGGACCGAGGGCCAAGTGACAGCACGTGTGCGCCGAAGTTGGGGCGCCAAGCCAGTGACAGCACTTGGGAAGCTCCGAAGAGGGCGATGGCGGTCCCCGGCCGGGCCAGGTGTCAGGCAGCTTTCCTGGGGTGCTCCGCTCCCAGGGTCAGGCGGTGGAACCCAGCCTGGCAGTAAAGACATCCATCGATGGGGGAGAGCTAGTGTACCAGAGTGGGTTCATTCACTCATTTTTTTTCTTTTCTGGTCTCCAAACTCACCAGGCACACTCCTGCCTCAGGGCCTTTGCACTGCTGTTCCCTCTAACTGGATTGCTCTTCCCCGCTGTCCCCTAGGTTTGCTGCTCACTGCCTTGGGGTTTTGTCTAACGGCACTCCTCACCACCCTGTTACATCGTCACTGCCCACCACAGGTAACTCACATCACAAATTACACTTGCCAAACGTGTTCATGGCCTGTAGTGGAGCTCTCCTGGTGCCGGGTTATTCCCTGCTGACCCCTGGGGCTAGCACACAGAAAGGCCAGGCACAAGTCCAGCCCTCCCCACTCGAGCAAGAAGCCCTCCCTCACTTCTCCGGTCTCTCGGTTCCCCCACCCCGGCTGGCAGTCACTTGGTTAGGATCTCATGGCTCTCCCCAAGACCCTGCATGCCTGGTGTGCAGATGCACTGTCTCTCACAGGCGCGGCACGTGCTAAGGGAGGGGGAGAGGAGCGGAGGGAAGGAAGGACCCTGTGCAGTGACACGCACTCTGAGGAGCAGGAGCAGTGGGGAGTGGGGCTGCTGACCAGCCCTGGCCCTAGTCTGGGGGCCTCTGTCTGTGTCTTCCCTGTCGCTGGAGCAGGCAGGGGCCTCTTGCTTTCCTCTCCAGATTGTTGGTCTGCCGAGCAGGTGCAGCACCATCTGTGCCCTTGGCCTGCTTGGAAGGAGGCCAGGCTGCCTGGGTGCGGCTTTGGCAATGACTGTGTTCCTGGCACTCACTGTTCCAAGGTGGGAAGCAGGGAGCCCCCTCCGTCTCCGACTCTGAAGTCCTGGGGCTGGGAAGCAGACCCTGGGGGCTGCCATCCTACCTCTGAGGTTGGGGACACCAAACATGGTGGGGAAGCCCTCTTGAGTGCTTTGGGTTTCTGCCTCCTGTTACTAGTGTGGGAGTGAGAGTGGGGGTGCGGAGGAAGGTGGCTGAGCTAGCCAGAAAGAGGCAGCCCTTGTTCCCCAGGGTGACCTCAGGCAGAGGAGAGAGATGGCCCTCTGATATCTTCTCCCCTTCTCTCACTCTCCCTGCTTTCCATCCTTCCTCTGCCTTGCCCTTGGCCATCTGTCTTCCATAAAACTGTCCCCCGGGTGTAGGAGTCACCAAGGCAGAGGGTAAGCTGGGTCTCATCTGGGTGAGCCCCAAGTGCAGGGAGAGGCCACTGGGGAAGGGGTATGGTGTCCAGGCTGAGGCAATGCCCCAGGTAAGGAACTCTCCCCGACGGGGCTGTCCCCTTCCCAGGCCAGGGCAATCATTCTCTCCACCAGCCTCAGTTTCCTCCTTGTCAAGGGAGAGGGTTGGGTTCCATGAGCCGGGAGGTCCTGTGGACACTGGTCCACCCCAGGCCACAAAGAGTTGGCTGTCTGCACCGGACCCTCTGGCTCCCTTGCCCACACTTTGGGCCACCCCCTCCTTTTCCAGCTCGGCAGCCTCCCTCAGACTTTGCAGGCTGTCAGCCTGGCGGCTCAACTCTCCGCTCCTGCCCCACTGCTCGCAACCTGCCCTCTGTTCCTCGGTTTGGCACTGGGATCATGCCTAGGAGGAGGGACACGCCTGAGCCTCTGAGCTAGTGGCCCCTTGCAGAGCTTGGGCCATGGGTGGGGCACATGAGTGGGCAGGCCCGAAGGTCTGGGTCACCTCCCTCCCCAGGTGGCTATATTCCTTCCTCAGTTCACTATGCACGACCCGGTGGTGCCCAGCCTTGGAGCTGCATGGGACTGAGCCTGAGTGGAGCAGAGCTGGGGCTGTGAATACCGTGCGTCCACCAGGGCCCTGATGAAGGTCAGGGCAGCTCCCACCCCCATTATCCTGGGGGACCCCTCTTGGACAGTGCCTCTTTAGTTTTAGGCACAGGGACATGGGTTGGGCAGGACTGACCTCACCTGGCCACCAGGACCTGAGTTTGGTCAGGGCTCACACAGACAGGGTGCAGTGGGTACCTGCCCACGTGCCTAAGGGAGTGCACTTGTGAACGGGAAGGAAGCGGGTTGGGAGTGTGCGGAGCCCAGACAGGCCCGGCGGGCAGCAAGCTGTCTACTGGTGGAAGGCAGGGGGCCAGGGTGGTCAAGGACCAACCGTGGGGGCTCATACTCTGTGTTTAGGGATTTTCAACTTAGGATAAAGGGGGCGCTGACTGCCTTCAGCAGACAGGTGAAGCTATTATAACTTCAGAATAATCATGTAAATATTTACTTTAGAATAATGCTGCAGTTATACAGTGAAATAAGTATTATTATTATGCAGGTTCATATAAAATTGTATGCATAGATATAATACACACACATCCACAGTCTTATGAAGCAGGGCCTTAGCAGGCGCTGGACAGATGGCCAGAAACGTGCGTGCCCCGAAGCCAGAACCTGTGCAAATGCCACCTTCCATGGTGAAGGGACTCAAGATGGGGATGGCTCTAATGTGATCCCAGGAGCCCTTAAAAACAGGGAGTGATGGACCAGTGGCAGAGAAACTTGGCAAGGGGGTGAGACCGGAGAGATTCGGGGTGCTTGAGGGACCAACACATGGGTGTTTGTTCTGGGGTGGAGGGGCCATGGGCTGGAGGCCTCTGGAAGCTCAGGATGGCCTGGCCACCAGCCAGAGGGGACAGAACCTCAGTCTTCCAACAGCAAGAAACTGGATTCTGCCAAGGACCCGAGTGAGTTTGCAGCGGATGTCACCCCAACCCTCACTGCCGTGTGTAAGAGCCAGCGCAGCTGACACTGTCATTGGCCTCTGTGAGCAGGAGTGGATGACTTGGTGTAGGTGCTTAGGCAGCCACTCAGACCTCAAGAAATAGTGAGGTGATAAATCTATGCTGTTTCAGCCACTAAGCTTGCAGTAACTTGTTCGGGGGGCTAGAGATTAAGGGCATTCAGGGTAACTCGGCCACACCAGCTGATGTTAACCAAGCATGGGCTCAGCTCCTAGCATCGGGACAACGGCCCGTCCACGCAGCCCCAGCCTGCCAGGGGCGCTGGTGGCACGCAGATCTACTTTGTGAGTGAGTCAGTAAGGGCTCTGTGGCAGGGGACAGCCAGATGTGTACCAAGCTCCTTGGCCTGCACCAAGGGGCACCTTTCCCCCCAGGGTTCAGTTGCCATGTGGTGGGTGGGGGCCTAGAGAGAGGGTGGACATAGAGGGGAGGGGGGAGCATGCTTAGGTGTTCGGGAGGTGCTGGACAAGATGGAGGAGATCCCGGCACAAGGCATTGGCCTGGGCAGAGGACGGGCTCCCTGTGGACCTGAACTGAGGTGTCTGAGGTCATCCTGGTGAAGGTCCCGGTGAGCAGTTGCACACGGCCACAGTGAAGGCCAAAAGGTCCTTCCTGAGGCCCAGGCACCATTCTTGTTCCCCCATGGCTGGTCCCTTTGGGTCCCCATTTCACAGGCAAGGACTTGACAGCTAAGGAGGCCAACACAAGTAGAGCCTGGTCAGGAGCCCAGGCCCTCCCCGCCTGCAGGGCCCCCCTCTTTCTATACTGGAACCTCATCTGGAGGTCAGGAGAGAGGCTGAGGAGAGGCAGATTCTCACTTCTCCCTTCCCTCCCTCTTTTCTTTCTTCCCTCCCTCCCTCCCACAGCCCGAACGTGCCAGCCCCTTTCAGGCTCCAGGCTTCAGCGCTGAGGACAGTTCTTGCAGGGTTGCCCTCCCAGGGGAGTGGGAGCACCGAGAAACCCCAGCGAGGTGGAGTAGGTGTAAATGTGTTCTCAGCGAAGCCAGGTAAACGTGGGCGCAGATGGGTGAGGAGTTGGGGGGAGGGGATGGAGGGCTGGGGCAGATCTGGAAGCGTGCTGAACCCCTGCCTGGGGCCCCCTGGCCTGGATGGGCAGTGAGGCCTTTCAGAGAGCTCCCTAACCCTCAAAGGCATCCCAGGGTCAGAGAGGATGGCAAGGTGAGCTGGAGTGCCAGGCATCCAGGGGATACCAGGGGCGGAGGCTGTGGGCTGGGGGCGGGGGTTGGTGGTGAGGCCAGGATGGGGGCTCTTGGACCCAGCGACTGGCCTGGGGAGCGCCCGGGGTGTCACTGCCCCGGTCTAGTCCTTGCCCGCCCTCTGGTGGCCACAGGGCACAGTATAGGCAGAGGCCTCTTTGGATGGTCCAAGTCAGCACCCATCAGGTTTGGGGGCCCCTGTCTTTGTCAGAAGCCCAGTGACACCCCAAATGAATGCAGAATAATCATTCTCAAACTATGTTTTTTCTCTTGAGAACTCAAAAAAGTGATTGGACAGACAGCAGGTAGAAGCCGCGGGGCCCCATGGCCCTGAGGACTTGGGAGTGCAGAGCCAACAGCTGCTGACGGAATGTGACCCTTGGTCCTGGCTCTACAGGGAGCTAGCTGGGCCAGAGGGACCCTGGGCAGCAGGCTCAGCCCTGGACTCCCTCCAGGGCTTTCCCTGAGCTCCAAGGCCCCTGGGACCAGAGCCTGGGAGTGGTCTCCTGTCCTGCTGAGCAGTGGCCTGCCCAGTACCCATGACACTGGGATGCAGAAAGTGGCCAGTGGCCAGGCTTTCCTGCGCCCATCAGGTGATAGTCAGCCCCAGCCCGACTTGGCCCGGGTACTGGGGGAGGGGGCTGGGCCAGGGTGGCAGGGCCAGGGTGGCAGGGCCAGGCAGGGGGAGGGCCTGGTTCCGGTGGCTCAGGCTGTGCTTGCTGACACCAGCAGAGGGCAGTGTGGCTCCAGGGAAGCCAGGTGGATGCAGCAGGGATGTCCGGCTGGCCCTCCCTCTTGCGGGGCTTGAGCTTAGCGGGCAGCCAGGAAGCATGGTGGGCCCTTCTTGCCCCCACCCTGGACACGCTTGCCCCCTACACACTCCTCCGGAAATGCAGCCCCCACCGTGACCCTGTACCCTCTTGTCCCTCCCAGGGTGAAGGGGCCCCAGCCAAGACCCCTGTGCACATCCACCCCAGAGAAGGCCTTGGGCTGCCGGATCCTCCAAAGGCCCTGGCCAGGTATAAGCAGCCTGCCTGCAGTCTTACCCTGGCCCTGCAGGCAGCCCGAACCCTGCCCATGGCTGGCCCAAATGTGCTGGGGCAGTCGGGGGCAACCAGGCCAGCACGGGCTGGGGGGCATGGCATTTGCCAGGTGGCACTGCTGTGGGCTGAGCCAGGTCAGCCCAGGCCTGGCCTTGGTGGGGGGGCTGGAGGACCAGTGAGGCTCCGGGGAGCAGGCCAGCCCACAATGACAGCAGGTGCACAGACAGGGCCAGGTGGAGGGGACGCCAGGAAACAGATGCCGGGCTCAGAGGGTCAAATTTTAAAGCAATTTATAAGTCATAAGAGCTGCCCTGAGACTCGGTTTTGTTGGAAAAACCCTCACCAAGATATGCCAGGGCAAAGCTGAAGCCACTGCCAAGCTGAGGCCACCATGCACCCGAGACCCCGGGGAAGGGGCAGGCCCTCTGTCCTTCATAGGCAGAGCCTCAGGGTCCTGTGGACTCAGGATGGGGCGGTGTGGGCGCTGCCCTCCGACCTGGGCAGGAGGGTGTGGAGGACAGGGAGGAGCGGGCCCCAGACGAGACATTGAGGGTGCTGGGCAGGGCAGTACAAAGGCAGTGTGGGAGCCCCTAGGTGTGCGCACCAGGCTGGGCCTTCTTCCCTGGTGACTTCACCCCCCCAGCAGCCTGTGCCTGGGGCCCTGGAAGTAACCCTCCCAGCCTGGCTTTGCACACACAGTGGCCTGGAGAGGGTATTCCTGAGGGACCAGGGGGGCTCTGCTCCCAAAGCCGCCTGGGCCCTGGCAGCTCTCAGTCCCTTGGGGTGGCCCCAGTGAGTTTGTTTCCTGCATTGTCTTAACACGTGTCATCTCGTGGGGGCCTTGGTGCACAGCCTGGGCTGGGGAGGGACCCTGTCAGGAGGAAGCTGGTGGGATGGGTTCCTGGCAAATGATGCTTGGTGGCTGGTCCTTCCAGGCCTGGGAGAAGGGTAGGTCAGGGTCTGTCCCACTGGCGCTGTGGGCTGCCTGGGGCTGCAGGGCGTGGGTCCCCTCTCTTGCCTTACTGTTCTTCCCACAACAGCCTGGAGAAGCTGCCAGCACAGCTGCATGTTGGCACATCTTCAATCAGAGGAGTGGAGGCCAGGAGAGGCGGCGGAGGGGATGTGGCAGGGGAGGGGACACTGCAGCAGGGCTGTGGTGTAGAGTGGGGATGGCACCAGAGGAGTGTGGGGGGTCCCTAAATCAGCATGGGCAGTGGCACCCCCGTCCACCCTCAGCCTGCTCCACTGGGCACCCGCACCATTGTCTTTCAATCAATATCAAGTGGACTGGTGACAGATTTGGGAGCAAAGAATCCCAAACAGACGTATAAATCACATTAATGACCATTCAGATGAAATCAATTGCTGTAATGGAATCAATTTAGTCTGACGACACCGTTGCTGCATTTAATCTCGCCCTCTGTTCTGGGGCCACTGGTGGGAGGTGGGTTGTTCACCCAGGGGCAGGGAGCTGCTGCGTTTCCTTCTGCAGTGACAGCACCCAGGTGGCACGTATGGGGTGCAGGGGCCCCAGGGGTCCCAGGGCCCATGAGCTCTCCCTGCTGGCCTTTTTCTTCCGGATAGATAAACCTGGCCAGACAGGCCTGGAGAGGCCATGCCCAGGTCAGTGAAGGAGTGGGTGGATGTCACAGGAACCTCCCACGGGGGCCGGGGCTGCAGGCTGGGCTGCGGTGCTGGGCTAACAGGTAGCAACGCTGGGCCAACGCAGCTGCTGGGTAAGGGCAGCCCGGGCCACACTGAGCCACCCTGGCTAACGGCCTCCTCACCTCTTTGGAGAGAATCGGCACGTTCCAGCCATTCTCCTTGGTCCTGGTGCTCCTTGCTCTCTCCTGAACATTGGGAGCAGAGTCCCCCTCCCCCCATGTCCTCTCCCTTGGAAGTGTCTAGTGGCCTTCCAGGCTGTGCCCCCACCTTCCCTCCTCTCTGTCCCACCCACTCCTCCTCCTGTATCTCCATCCAGGCTGCTGAGCTGGAAGCCTGGACCCCTCCAGACTCCTCCATCCGCTCCTCAGAGCCAGTGGTGCCTCCTGGCTCCTCCCTCTGGCCAATCAGCCGCCCTCTGAGGCCATGACTATTCCAGACTGTGCTCTGCCCCTGCCCCTGTCCCAGGCTCTCTGTGTGCCCCTTGAACCCTCCCCGGCCCAGAGAGGACCCAGCTTTCATTTCAGGGCACAACTCTCCCTCGCCCCTAAAGGTATTTCGTTCCCCCTAGCCAAAGGGGGATGTGGCCAGCCGAAGTCCAGCAGATGTCCCACTGTGCCTCGTCCCCCAGACAGAGGTTTCCTGGGAAAGGACTGTACTTGTGTCTAGTTGACCCTGGGTTTAATGAGTTACTGCACTTCACAGATATGCATGAGCTCCAGCTGGGTACAGGAGAGGACTTCTGCAGACAAAGAATTGTGACTTTGCACAGTGCCTCTGTGACATCCACACCTGTGCAGTGATTGTGTGAAAGCGGGCTGAGTGGCCAGCCCACAGGCAGCCGCCACCTGCGAGGTGCCTGCACCTGGAGGAAAGGTATGGTGGGGTGGACTGTCCATCCAGCCCTGGTCAGCAATCCCATTAATGTCTGGAATGAAGTTGCAGGAGGTGGCCTGGGGCTCTGTGACTGTGACAAAGGAAAGAGTCAAAATGCTCTGGAGACCTTGTCACACCAGCTCATTGCATCGAGATGAAGCGGTGCTAACAGGGTTAAATAAACACAGAGCTTTGTTGAAATGTGAACACATCAGATGGGAGGCTGGGGGCCTGGCCGGCTGACACCTGCGCGCAGTGAGGCTGAGTTGGTGGCTCCAAGTGCAGTGTGAACCTGGAGCGGGCCGGCTGCTGGAGGAGGGGTTTCTGCAGCTGCATTCACAGAAGGTGTGTTCCCGGAAGGGCAGGGCCGGGCGCACTTCCGCTGTGACGTTCTGTCTAGAGAGGAACACCTTCACCCAGAGAACCTCAGGTCACGGGAGAGTCCAGGAACCCTGCTGGGGAGGGTCCAGGAGCCAGCAGCCCATCCGAGCGAGGCACAGTTCCCACCTGGGCAGACACACTGTCCGGTCAGGACAAGAAAACCTTAAGAGCACCTGAGGGAAAAGACCAATGAACTTGAAAGCCACGGAGGTCAAGATGCCAAGAAGCAGAGGTGCAGAGGAAAATGGCTCACACCTCGGACCAGACGGGCTGTCATTCAAGAGCGAAGGGAAGACAAAGACTCCCGCACACAAAGGTTGATCGAGCTCCCCACTCAGATGCTTTTAAGAAAACTAAGCATTCTTTATTAAGATGGAATCTGTTGAGCCAAGAAGTTGATAAAATGTCAGTAAACTTACTGATGGCCGTAAAAACAAAGCCTATTAATTTTTGTCCCCCAAACCAAAAACAAAATTGAAACTTTAAAGGTATCCTAGATGGTAGAGGAGCAGCATCAAGAGGAGGGACGGGCGTGTCATAGCCTTGCCCTGGCCGTGGGCAGCCAGTGCCGCCTAGCCATAAACTTGGTTGGGAGAAGAACTATGGACTTTATAGGTTCTCAAAAAACAAATTTAATTTATAATTTCCTAATAATCAAAGAGAAAAAAGTCGAGAGGGTTATTCATATGAGAAAAGAGAAGGCAAAAACAACAAAGCAAAAATCCCTAAGGTGGTAGACAGAAAATGCAAAATAAGACTGCAGAAATACCCTGGCTGGTGTGGCTCACTGGATTGAGTGCCGGCCTGCAAATCAAAGGGTCGCAGGTTCGATTCCCAGTCCGGGCACATGCCTGGGTCGCAGGCCTCCCCAGTGGGGGGCGTGCAAGAGGCAATCACACATTGGTGTTTCTCTCTCTCTTTCCCTTCCCCTCTTTAAAAATAAATGGATAAAATCTTAAAAAAAAAAGATTGCAGAAATACTGTATTTTGCTGTGTATGATGCACATTCTTTTGCCCACATTTTTCAGGGAAAAATAAGGGTGCATAATATACATGGGTAGTACTAATTCTGTATCTATATAAATGTTTTTAATTCTTTATTTATACATATGCATTAAAAATGTAACTCTAGAAAGTAATAACAATATCCCTATGTAAAACAATATCCTGGTACATGATAATCGATTTTGTTTCTGAATATAAATAAATAAAATATTGAATTAAAAAATTAAAATGAAAGATTTTTTTTTCCTGAAAGTTTGGGCCAAAAACATGCATTCGCATTATACATGGCAAAATACGGGTAAGTCCTAATACATCAGTAACCACAATAAGTGGACGGCATCGGATCTAGCTGTGCCACCTACGAGGCACTCACACACACCACAGAGAGGTGGGTGACAAGGGACTGCAATGACCAGCCATTGATATGTGAGCCCCAGAAGCTGGAATAGCAATGTTAACCTCAGACAAATACAGGGTCTGGCACAAATAACGCCCCCTTTTTATTACAAAATCTTTTATTACAAAAGCATAAGCATGAGATTCTGTAACATAACAATATCACACTCAAGGACACCATATGACGTTTTAGGTGAAATGTTCGAATGAAAACTATAAATTATTACACCCGTATTATTACCCTACCAAGCATACTCAAGCAGGCGTTACTTCTGCCAGACCCTGTATAATTTAAGGAAAATCCACGAATGGGGTAAAGAGAGATGCTAAATAACATCCACCAAAAACTATAATAATCAAGTAGAATATGGGCCTAAGAACACAACGTCGAAACGCGTGAAGGGAAACTGACAGAAGGACAAGGAAAGGAAGCAGCGCCGGTGGCGGGGACTTGAACATGCCTCTGGCCGGGGGCCAGGCAGGCCAAGCGCGGCGGCACGGGGGCGCTGCGGCGGCCAGGCCAACAAAGTCCGTCTAGCGGAGTCTTCCCGGTCCCGACTCTGAAACAAAGCCCGCTGCACGGGACAGGACACTAAGGCGCCTCAGATGTCGAAGCGCTGGAACCGCCCGGCCCGGGTTCTCCCGGACAGCAGGGGGACAACGGCGGCTGGAAATGTGCCCCCGCGTCGAGAGGTTGAATCGAAGTGGGAGTGACCGAGTGTTTGGAACTGGTGCTGCCTAAGGACCCGGGATGTGTTTGTAAGAGCTGGTGAGGCGGTCCAACCAGAGCCACCGGGAAAGGAAGGACGGTGACCAGAAGTGGATGAAGCAAAAGAAACCAGTGAAGGTTAGCGAGCAGGGGAGAAGGTGAAACGGACAAACGTAGCAAGAATGGTGGGAAGACACTGAGTTTCATTATAGGCAGGACAGAGGTTCTAGGTCACAAGAGGAGGCCGGGCGCAGCTAGATGCCAATCAGTCTGAAACCTGGATGAGTGCACGGTTTTATAGAAAATCCAGGTAATCAAATGGGCTCACGAAGAAGTGACAGTTTTGAATAAACCAGTAACCATGGAAGAGGCCAGGTCGGCAATCAAACATACCATGTTCATGAAAAGACAGCAGGCCCAGATGCTCCCCGGGGCCATGTGACCCCCTTCAACATCGTAACAAAGCGCAGGCTCAGCCCGGGCTGGTGTCCCATAAACTGGCCGGGCTCCACCCCGGTCAGGTTGCAGCTTCCTCCCGGTCAGGGCGCACACAGGAGGCAACCAATCGATGTTTCTCTCTCACACCAGTGTTTCTCTCTCTCTTTCTCTGCCTCTCTCTTTCCCTTCCTCTCTCTCTAAAAGCATGAAAAAATGTCCTCGGGTGAGGATAAAAAAAAGCAGGCCTAAGTCCTCCACCCAAACCCCTTGGGCAGGCAGGGTCTGGGATTTGGAATTTTTCTGATGTTTGAAAGGCGAGTTTGCCACACAATGTGTTATTCCCTATGGATCTGCAGGCAACGCACAAATACTGACACAGCCTTGTGTCCCTGCTGCTCAGGCTGGCCTGTTGTCTTGCTCCATTCAGGCTGCTGCGACAACACGGCTGGGTGGTTCATAAACAGCAAACACTGGTTGCTCACAGCTCTGGATGCTCAAGTCCAAGATTTGGATTCCAGCCAATGTGACACCTGGTGAGGGCTTCCTGGTTCATAGATGGAATATTCTTCCTGTGTCTTGGGGTCCCTTTCAAGGGCACTAATTCCATCACGGTGGCCCCACCCTCATGACCTGATTGTCTCCCCAAGTCCCCACCTCCTAACACCACGTTGGGGGTTGGGTCTCAACATGAATTTTCAGGTGACACAACATGTAATCCATAGTATCTGTCACACGAGTTTACCACAAACATAAAAAAATAAAACCCCAAACAAAAACTTTGGTTTTCAGAGTTTTGATTTTGGAATTGTAGATAAGAAACCATGGTGCTAGATCAATAATCATATTAAACAGGATCTAATTCAGCTCCCCTCCCCCCACAAGCAGGGTTTATCTCAAGAGCACAAGTGTAAGGTCAGAAAATCATCCACATTAACAGATTAAAGACAGAAAGGAAAAATTTCAATAAAATTTTGGACTCTTTCACAAAACATCTTAGTGAGTAGGGGCAGCAATGCATGAGTCGGTGTGAGTCAGGGCATCCACCTGCACTCACCTTCAGAATTAGACGTGGCTCTGGAGGTGTCCGCCCATCCTCCTTCTTCTAGGTTTTATTTCACTGGAGATTTTGGCATGGAGTTAGAGAACAGAATTGGAAGGCTGAGAATTGTAGGGGAAAGAGAGCCGAGCTAGTAGGCAGATGTTGATAACCCACAAGAAATTCACAAATTCAAAGATGGAGGCGTAGGTAGACACCCTGTGCCTCCTCGCACAACCAAAAGACGGACAACAACAAATTTTAAAAGAAAAAACAACCAGAACTGACAGAAAATCGAACCGTATGGAAGTCTGACAACCAAGAAACTAAGAAACATACATCCAGACCGGTAGGAGGGGCGGAGAGGACTCGCGTGGCGGGGCGGCGGCTGGCG
>VMDR010006233.1:0-46632 GCA_007922815.1 Macrotus californicus
CCCTCCCTCTCTCTCTGTGATGAAAGTATGCAGGCAGACTTTTTCTGGCACTGAAATTGAGATTGTATAGTGTGGTGGTTAAAATTGTGGATTTTGGACTCAGTAGAAGTGGTTTTGAGTGTTTTTTTTTAAGTTTTCTCACTTATTAGTGTGGATTCCTGGGGTAATGATATTAACCCTCTGAGTCTTTATCTGAAAAATGGGTACATACAGAAGTACCTATTCCTTAGGATGGCTGAGAAGTTCACATTAGAAAATGCATGTAAAGGGTGGCAGTGATTGCATGCCACATAATTACTGGTTAATAACCATTTGTCAAAAGTCCACAACCTACAGAAATCATCTTAACCAGAAAATTCTCCTGCAAGTAAGATACTAGTTGAAGGGACTCTCAGAAAAGCCAAAGTATTTATTTAAAACAATGATAAAAATGTCATAGGCGCAAAAGTGTAATTTTTTCCCCTCAAATTTTTGTAAAGGTAAAATGAATCCAATGTGGGTATCGTGATAATTAATAACTGTTGCTAGTGTAGAAATAAAAATATTTGCTATATCTGCGCTATTGCCAAAGTGTCATGTACTGAGAATAACATTTGGGCTTATTTATTATGCAAGAGGGCTAAACTGACAAATGTCTATAGTTAAGTAGTTTTAAAAAAATTAAATGTATATTAGCTCCAAGTAAGAAGCTGTAGGCATGCTTAAAGTTTGAGAAGCTATGAGATTTTCTCTCTTTGCCCTGGGTGGACTGGAGCCTTGAATGGTATGCTCATTGTACACCATGTGGCTATAAATACTGTGTTGGGTTGTCTGATGTCCACTCAGCATCATCACTACCTCTTGAGGGTGGAGGGCAGTATAACCAGCTGTCATCTTCTCAATGACATTCTGAATGGATGGTGATATCTGTGGACACCAGGGGTACATTTGGAACAATGGGGTGGACCTGGAATGGAACAAGAGTAGCAAAGTACCCCCTGAAGATTAGGCATTCATAGTTTTCTCTTAAGAGCTGGCCCTCCCATAGTTCCTTCTCAGGGAAACCAACCAGCCAGGAGTGCTATTTAATGCATGATTTCTAAGATCAGGGATGGACAGAAACCTACAGCTGGGCTAGCCACTCGTAGCATGAGTTGGTATGAAGAAACAAGATGGGCCGTCAGATGCTCTCCTGAGAATTTAAGATTGAAACTTGGAAAAACCTGCTAGTTCAACTCTGTCAGGATTGAGGTCGAAATGGCAGGAGAGGCCTAATAATTCATATATATTCATTTCCTAATAAACAAGCACCCTCCATTTTTAAGGTAACCTCACTGGGTCTCTGTCACTTGTAACTAAAAGAGCCCAACAGAAAACATATATGTGGACTTGCTTTCCATTTAACTAGTTGATCAAGGGAGAATATTGGTTTCTTCACTTGAACTATATTGACACATTTTTTAAACTAGAGGGATAAAAGAAAACAATTGACTTGGGGTAGACATATTATAAAGTGGAAAGTGTTTATTTTTTCTCTCTGCACCCAAGGATATTCAAGATTAATTTATTCTCTCTTTGAACTCTTCGAAATTGCTCCATCCACTGACCCTTCCACTGTTTTTAATCTCCAAAGGTCTCAAGGCTCTCTTATGAAAATTCTTTTAGGTTGATATTTCTTAAGCTTCCCAGGGCAGTCTTGATTTCAAGCACGCTGTTCTCTTGTTTCCATATACTGTCAGTGTCCCAGCCATGCCAGTATTTTGGCATTTAACCTACATCTCACAGGCAGCCTAATTCCCAGAAGTGGGAAAAGTCCTTAGTTGATCTTTGTGTCCTGATTTTTGGTTTGGAAGATAAGGTCATTATAGCCTGATTCCACTGTTTTTTCAGGTCTTAAAATTTGTGACTTGTTACTGCTTCCCCTTGAGCAAGTACATCCTACAACCGTCATCACTGAAGCACGTATTCTATGGAACAAGACTTGTGTTGGAAGTTAGTATTTCCGTACTCTCTTAGGATACTTAGGGGATCAGCATACCTGGCCTATGGAGTCTTCAATGAAGGAGAAGACAGAACATGGACATCAGTCCAGTCAACCCCCCATTCCACCCCACTGAGCATTGGTTGGAGGAAGAAGCTGAGTTAAGAGGGATATACCATTCTAAGGATATGCAAACATAATTCTACCTCTCTCAAAAGCATTTTGCATTTGCTTTCCATAGTCCTTGGGGACAAAACAATGATACTTATTAACTGAATGGTCAGAAAACAATGTATTTCAGTATGACTGGTACGACCCTATGGGACTCACTGCACCTGTTGAAATGTCTTTTTCAAATTGACTTTCTTTCTGCATGACACCCGGAGCTTCAGGAGAGCGATGTGGTGTCTGGTGGGTTCATGGTTCTGCATGTGTAGCTTGGTGCTGGTTTAGAAAGGGCAGTCAATGTAGATGCAAAGTGCATGGGGGAGTGCGTTCTTAGAGGATTAGCTCTCCTCAGAGTGCTCTGAGTGGGTGTAACTGCATCAGATGGTGCATTATACACCCTTGGGTTCTGTTGGTCTCTGCAGTTATTGAAGAGTTGCTGACAGATGATGACTGATCAATTTAAATAAAATTTACAATCACTACCATCTTGCTGACATAAAGGTTCTCTTTTTAAATTTTCTGTGCTAATAATCAGTATAAATGTTTATTGGTAGGTTGATGTTGACAATCTAAAAGAAAAGTAAGTAAATTAACTTAATTAGAATTGTCACATTTCTATAGTTGTATGAAAGAGTAGTTTGGCCCTTTTCTTACTAATTAGTGTCCTGAATGCTGGTTAAGAAATAACTATGTATACGTGGGTTTCACATTTCTTTCATTTTCCCTCAGCTTCCGGGATCTAGCCTTTAAGATGGCTTTTAAGAAGAGAATGATAGTAACTCCACTTCCACTGAGATGACTACCCAAATGCTGAAATGATCAATTAAAAGCTAATCATCCAGGGAGATCCAGCATGATAATGATGACGACTGTAAAAGTAATAGCTATTTTATTGAGAGACAAGTAAGTGTCTGACACCATTAGAACTAGTTTGGCCCTTACACAACTTGTGTTACAGGTGAGAAAGGGGTGGCACAGAGTGGTGAGTTAATTTGCCCGAGGTTATCTACAGAGCTGGTGGGTGGAGAAATAGAGATAAGATGCTACAAAAATATAAGCATATGTTACAAATCAGAAGAATTAGTTGTGTTGCAGTTCCTGTTGGGGAATCAGAGGTCTGAAGATGGGTTTGAGTAAAAGTTACTTCAAAGCCTCTGCTTGTTGTTAAATGCAAGAGCTTACACGTTGTTCAGCCTTCAAGATGGCCGTCCATTTGGTTATAGGATTTTCATGATTTGGTTTTGAAATTAGAGTATAGTAAAAGGCTTAGTGGGCATTGGCAGAGAACAGAGAAACGTGTTCAGACATCCAGGCAAGTGTGAAAGTCAGCCTGGCGTGAAGACAGTGAGACCGAGGAATCAGTGGCAGTTGCCCTGCTCTCTGTGGCCTCCTGCTCACTGCCTAGCGAGTTTCTCCTCTGGCTCTGGCACATTTCTAAAAACATGAGATGGAGCTGAGCGCACCTTAAAGGACAGGTAGATTTGTTCACAAGGTCAAAGCTTCTGGTTAGTGAAACCTCAGTATTTATGCAAGAGTCGAAGGTCTGCCAGCAATTCCATGCTGTTTTGACTTGCTTCTGCCTTAGCTTTTTCAAACTAGGCCTTGGAACATTAGTTATAAGAGAAGGGAATGGGTGTTAGTTTCCAAAAAAGCATTGTCTTTGTCAAATAAACTTGGGGAAATTGGGTCTAAAAACAGTAAGTTAGTTTTATAGCGCTGTCCTCAGGGTTTAAAGTACCTTGTGAATGTCCACAGGGGCATAAAATAGGTAGCATTTCTCAAAGTTATTAGTGGCTTTTTGTCATCGTTGTTCCTACAGAAGCTTATTAGACCGAGTGGCCCACAGAACACACACATTTTTGTAAACGCTCTTCTATCTACCTCATGGAAGTGGATGTACTTATATAGAGAGGCAGTGTCTAAACCCATGTGTAGATGAGAGGGAAGAGGGGTCAAACGACTGGTAAGGTAATATGGTCCAGCGGAAAGAGACAGAAGTCCGGAAATTCTGGGTTTCATTCTAGTTCTGTCTCTAATTGGCTGTGCACAGACAGACACATGACCATTCTGTATCTCAGTTTCTCTATTTAATAAGTAAAGGATGGAACAGGGTATTGAGAGGGGTTAGCAAAAGAGGAGAGATAGGAAGGGATAGAGAAAGGGACTTGATGATTCCAAAATGAAACAGTATTAAGTAGCTAATGGTTGTCATTTTGTTCAACTCATTTATTCACTCGTTCATTCATTCGTGCATTCAATAATGATTTGTTTTACACGCTCACTGTGTGCCACGGGTTGAGGGAGGAATGAAACAATTGTCCTGCTCTCTTGGACCTCTTAATCCTGGGTCAAGGGAATAGACAGTAAATAAGGAAACAAACCAATAAACAAATGACAACAAGCTGTGAAAAGGGAGAAGAAATGAACTGGGTGAAGTGATGGAGGACAGTAGAATTAATTCCAGTTTCAGAGGATGTAAGAACGTACCCTCCAAAGAGCCAGAGGGAGTGTTTTTTTCACTGTCGCCTCTTTGATTGGTGGTGTGGGTGCGGGTAGGAAGGGATGATTGATTTTTCCCTCCCCCACATGAACTTTCATGGGCCTTCTTCCAATATGGCTTTAAAACAATCTGGCATTTCCCTGGTGAGTCATAAAATGAAAATGAGAACCATGATTATATATTTCTGATAACTCCATGCCTACATGTGCCTTGAAATATTTCCAAATCCAGCAAATGTCCTGACACTCCATGACTATTCTTCTGTAGGTGGAGTAGAGGAAAGTCCTGGTGCTGGAGCCGAGAAATTCGTGTCTCGGCTCTGCCACTAAGGAACTGAGCCACCGGGGTAATTCCCTCAACCTTTCTTAGCTTTATTTTTCTCTGTTTCGAAAAATGAGGGAATAGAATATATTGTCCCCAATGCCTTCTAGCTCTTAAAACATCCATTCCCGGTTCCTTAGGCCCTTAGTCTTGTTTCACTCTTGTCTTTGGCATTTTGGATCTAATGTCGATGTGGGCATCTTACTCTCCTGAACCGTCACTTGTGATTTAGCTCATTCCAGCGAGTTTACAGGCTTAGAGGAACTAGCAACTCTCGGGCTTCTATATCACACAAGCAGAAACATCAAGAAGTCATCCCCCATGCCGGCCGTTTGACACCCATGAAGGGCTAATTTAATACTGAAAGGTTTAGGTAACTTCAGCATTGAAGGTGCCCATTTATTCACCGTCATCGTTCAGGCAGCCCAAGTTAATATCCAGACTAATTGAACACATGAATCAGAGAAAATGATGATTTGTTGCAAGTGGGTGCGCTTAAAAAAATGGGAATAATGAAAAACTAACATAAGACATATGGAGCTGTACGAACTTTATAAATGGAAATTTCTGCCCGGAAAAAGAGTAAGGAATATATTGAGGAGCCTTGAAGATCCCCTAGCCAAGACTTTCATTTTTTCCCTGGCTGGGCTCTTTTTCTTTTCAGGCATCGTTCAGTATCATAAATAAAATTGTTTCTGCTGGAAAGGCTCTGAAGGCCTCGGGAGAGAGGGAAGGCTGCCAGGTATACCTTGTCAGAGAAAAAGGATGAAGTTCTGTCCTAGGAATTCTATATTTTTAGACACTGGCGTGCAAGTGTGTGTGTTGGCTCGTATGGGGCAAGCTGCTCTGCACTCCTGGTAGGGCCTCTGAGGCCTTCAGCTCCGTTTTCTGGTGGGTCATTGTTATTCTTTTCCTTGAATAGGAGAGGTGTGGCAGATGTAAAGATGCATTGCTCAGATCCTCATTCAATTGCCCTGGCTGTTGGGAGTGCTATCTTCACTATCCTTCAGCTGTCAGTCCCCTCATCCAAGGTCAGTTCCCTTACCCAGGGGCTCCATCCAGTGAACGTTTGATGCAGTTTGTAATGTCCTGGCTTGCTCACCTCAACTCGGGACAGCTCTGAAGGGCATTCTGGCTCCTGATCACCCCGAGAGTTGGGGATGCATTGTAGGGATGGCACTGCATCATGACTCCTTCTGCCCAATCCTGCTTTCTCCCCTTCCTTTTACACAGGGTTGATCCCATGGACACTCCTTAATAAACATCTGCAAACTAATTTCCAACTTTGAGCCACTTCCTGGGAAAGCTGACCGGTGGCAGAAAACAATAATACAGGGTCCAGCACAAATAACGCCCCTTTTTAAAATTACAAAATAATAAGCATGTAATTCTGTAACATAACGATAACACACTCAAGCATACCATATGACATTTTAGGTGAAATGTTCAAATTAAAACTAGAAATTATTACACCCACATGTTGCCCTACCAACCATACTTAAGCAGGCTTTACTTCTGCTGGACCCTGTATATCTATGAATTGCAAATTGGATCATGTTATTTTCTTGCTTCAAGTGTCTCTGGGATAAAGTCCAAACTCCTTAGCAGGGTTTAAAGGTCCTTAATGAACTGCGAGTATCAGTCACCTTTGCAGCCCCATTTCCCATTGCTGCCAAACCTATGCCTTGCACTCCAGTATGTGGTCTGCAATGTTTCAAACGCTCTGAGACTTTAAATATTTTTTGGCCCTTAGTCTTACCTCATGCCCTTGAAAATCTCTGTCTTTCCTTCAAGGCACATCCTATGTCCCAATTGTGATCGTCCACATTCATCAAGCCCTTCTAATGTACTAGGGACTGTGCAAAGTGCTCTTTGTGCACTATTCACTTATTCCCAGGCACCGATGGAGTAGGTACTGTCATCATTCCTATTGCACCGATGGGAAAATAGAGGCACAGATAGTTTAAAAACCTGTGTAACACCTCAAAGTTGGTAAATAGTGGAGCCAGGACTCATATGGAGGTAGCTGTGCCTTTATCCGTTATACTAACCCAACCTATGCACATCTTGAAGGAAGGGGCTTTCTTTTGATATACACCTAGTAGATTGTAAATGAGTGTTTGTTGAATGCATGAACAAATGTGAGAACTACCCCCATCCCCCCAGACTCTAGCCCCTGCTCTAAGCCCCATCATGTTGGATAAAGGAGGAGGAGAGGTCTCCTTTCCTTACAGGGGTGTCTCTTACTGTAAGTGGCCATGTGTACAGTTACTGCTCCCCTGCCCATCTTGGGCAGCTTTCCATTAGCCTGTTTAGCTAAGGCTCGGGCAGTGGCCATTTTGTCCTCTGATGCCCTCTGTTCCATCTGAGATTGGAACCTGTCCAGATCCACTTTTAAAGAGTGGCTTATCAGCATCTTTGCTGAGTCCCTGAATGGAATTCTACAATCGGGAGGCCTGGGTATATATTTCCACTTTGCCATATTCTGATTCTATGCCTTTGGACCTTAGTTCATTAATTATGGAACAGATGCAATCATAATTCACAGACTTTTTAGAGAAATGAGAGAGTGTAGACATCAAAGACTTAAACACCAATAAATATTATTTGTTGTCATAACAGTTTGCTGTGGTTTTCTTTCAGTTCCTCTCAGACCTCTACACTCCACTCCCTCCTCTTCCTTGGTTCTTCCCCTCCCAAGCCCCTTCTCATATTGTCCCAGTTTCTTTTCTCACCATCTACTGACGTGATTCATTCCCCAAACTATATTCCCTATGGTAAGAATCAAGCCTATGATCTAATGTCTACTCTGAACGCTGAGTAGCTAGAAAATATCAGAGTTTGAAAGTACCAACAAGATGGAGAAATTGAAACTCAGAGAAGTGGAGTGACTTGGGCAAGGCCACAGAGTAAGCTCAGGGTCCAAAAGTCAGTTCCATGGCCTCCCAGTCCAGACTCTTCCCTGTTCCTTTGACTTTAAGTTTCAGACTTGCTTTTGCATGGAGGAGCTTCCATGTTGCTTCCTCAAGTAGCATGTTTCCTGATTCTGCTGGTAGCTTTAGGTGACCTTTCACGTGTCCCTATGGCACCCTACCTTTCTCCTTAACAGCACATACATAATTGTAAGAAACTGTTGGGTGGCTATTTTCCCTAAGAAACTTTAAACTCCATGAGTGCAGGAATTGGCTCAGTCCTGTTCACTATTTATCCCATGTGCTTGGCATGTAGAAAGTGGTCAGTAATATGTAGGAATATGGTATGACCAGTCAATATGTGACTGACCAGCTGAGGAGTATATACTGCATTGTAAATCTTCCTGCTGCTTCTCCATCAGGAAGAACCTATCAGGAAGACCAAGGCATAGGGCTGAGTGTTTATGTCTTCAGGCCTGACAGTTTCCTTTCCTCATGTCCCTTCAGGCATGAAGGTCCAGTTTTCCCAGGTGCATGCCCAGTGGGATCCCTTAACTAGTTCCTGTGTACCTCTTCTTCTCCATTATGATTATCAGAGTCAGTAAGTGAAGGAATAGGGGTTGGTCATCAGATGGCTTTACGGTCCCTTTCCATCCGGAGATTCTATGATTCACGTCATTCATTCATTCTCCATCAATGATTCAACACATATTTGAGAATCTACCATGTTTCAGGTGCTATGTAGACACTGGGGATGCATTAGTGAAGAAAACAGATAGAAATCTCTGCTACGTGGAACTTACACTCTAATGGGGGAACGTGGATAATATGCATCACATGAATCAGAAAATGGTGTGTACTATGGGAGTATGTAAGGTGTGGCAGGAGAATGGGGGGAGGTTCTGAGAGAATGAGGTGCTTTAATTTTGTGACATTAGGACTTTGCAAGTCTTTTAGATGGAAAATCTCAAGTGGGTGACCCAGATTCTGCCTTAGGTGCATTACAAACCAAGAAAGGATGAAAATCCTATTCATCACACTTCCCCGACAACCCCTACGTGACCTTTGCTGTCCCCTTGAAAGGTGCTCACTTCTTCTCGGGATGATCTGGCCTTGCTGGGGCTGAGGCTCCAGAGCTGGAGAGATAACTCAGCCATTAATTTCACCTCCATAGGCTAATCTGGTGTCAGGGTGATTTATACTTCTCACTAACAGATAAAAGTTCTGGAGTCCCAGGGAGTTCAGTCACCTTAATGCCATTAAAGCTATAAATACCCTTTGAAGACATAGACGGTGGGTATTGAAATATCAGCCAAGTGGTCTATAAAGGCTATGGAAATTTAGCACTCCCCTTGAGAAGTGACTCTGCCCATAGCCCATGGAGCCTTCTGAGGCTACTCCTCCCATTTGAATTGTACATCATCTCCCAGGATTCTCCAGTTTGAGAATCATCGGTCATCTTGAAGGGAGGGCAGCCCACACTAAAAAACCACATTTAGGAGGAGGACCTTGCTTAGGGTACCTGCATTCATTGCCATTGTTTGCTCCTGAATTCATTTTCTCTGAAAAATCCGCTAATGTAGTGTTAAGATCCAATTCTTTCAGCTCTTTTCCCAATTGTGTTAATTCTGCATAGTATTAAGATAAATTTCTTCCATAATTTCTATAGGTCTTATGACAGGCCATGGGCTTTTGTTCTAGGAAAACTCTCAAAAGCAATGTAACACGGCACCTCAGCTCCCAGGCGTGTTATGCATTTACGTGTCCTGTGCTGCACTTTGGGGATTCATGGATCTGAGATAGTGGAAAACAATGCAGGAATATGCATCCTCTCAAAGGTAGTGCTGCATCTCTCTCATTTTTGAATCTCCAGTGTCTAGATCTGTTCTCACTGTTTGAAAGGCATCATTTAAAAATAATATACACCTGTGGAAATGCAGTGGAACCTATTTGGGGGTTTAAGCATGCCTGGCAATCTGGGATCTGGGGTGAGTGGGGTCGGGGTAAGGGACCACGAGGGCAGCTGATGGGGGTGTATTTGTATGAGGAGCACCTGGGGTGAGAATTCATCTTAAGGTGAGAAATACCTGTGCATGTTGAATTTGTCCCATTTATACGGCTTTGGTCATAGTGGAGGCATGTGATTATGAGTAAGGTATGGAGCTGACCCCTCAGATTTGCACCCAGCGCAGTCCTGTGGACTTGGAGCTGAGCTGGAGGGGGAGAGGAAAACCTGTGAGCCATCTCATAAATACTTTCCAGTTTATGTTACACTCACCTGGAGGTTCCTGGCAGTGCTGATGATCCCATTCCACTGTGCCACAAACTACTTCTCAGTTTTGGCTTTTTCAGAGTGTGGGTTATAACGTCAGCTGGGATACTGCAGCCCATGAGAGGGGACAGAAACAGCAGTGGGGTGGCAGTGTGCACAGAAAAAGCTCTGTGGTACTGACTGGATTTGCATGTGAACATGTAAATGGACCCCCAGAAATGCTCGTGGGGCCTGGGGAGTCTTTGTCAGAGGCTGAGGTTCTGCATGATCAGATGGAAGCAAGGCAGACAATGATTGCTGTCAGTGTCATGGCGCTTGGACTCACAGGCTATGAATTGTGTGTGTGTGTGTGTGTGTGTGTGTGTGTTCCTCAAACTCAAGGATGCTCAATCAGGACTCCAGTGGTCCCTGAAGATCCATCTCAGCTTCGCTGATGCTTATTTGAAATATAGCTGGGGCAGCAGGTCTGGGTGAATTTCCAGTTGGTTTCCCAGGAGGAAAATATAGCTCAGGACACTTGTTAGTCCAAAGGTTTCAGAGCAGTAGGAGATAATTAAGGATCTCCAGGCAAGCACAGAGAAGAGTAACCGAGAGAAGCCAAATGAAAAATAATGGGAGAAGAAAGGGAAATGAAGGACCATAACTCATAAGAGGTTGGCCAGTCCTTGTTTAGATGCTAGGAGGGCTGGTTGGGTAACTAGAAAGGATAGAATGAGTTGTACCAAAGCAAATATCACTCAAACATTTGTCAAGATGTCCAAACTGAGTGATTTGTTAAACTGGGGGCACAGAAAGTGAATCGTCAAAGCTGCTCTCCCATCGGTAACCAGGGATGAGGCCCAGTGTCCGCTCCAGAAAACACCTTTCTAGTCTCTGCTGCTTCTACTCTCAACAGAGTTCGAACAAGGCTGGGCTTGGGGAGGCAGAACTGACACCATATGATGAGACGTGTCCTGCTGTGCCAGTGCTGTCCAGGATGTGAGAAGTTAAAAAACTGAAGTGAAACAGAGCCAGGAGATGGTGTTCTTTGGCCAGGCAAGCTGGGTGGGGACCAGTGGTCCACAGGGGGCCTGGTTACAAAGTGCACAACTTCCCTTCTGCTTGTCAAAGTGGCTTGTAGCTCAAGGGAGTCCAAATTTCTCTTGCCCGTTCCTTTACCTTATGAAGGCAGGCAGAAAGGAAATGCAATTTGTTGGGAACTCAAAATGGCTTCTGGGTGACTGACAGGGCTGTTCTAGGGCACTTCCCCATGCAGTCCAAGCTGGGGAGGTGTTAGATGATAAATATGAATCTAAGGGAAACCACATGACGACTCCTTGTTATTAAAATAGCAGTTGTGTACTGCTTCAGCTCTGTCTGGACTACAGGGAACAGGGGTGCTTCACTGTTAATTCGCCTTTGGGGTTATGACATGGGCATCGTCCCCAGCCTGGTTTGCCTGAGACTGAGAGGTTTCCCAGGATGTGGGACTTTCAGTGCTGAGAGCAAGTCAGACGCTGGAAAGCCAGGAGTACTGGTCTCGCTCACGGGGGAGAGCCTTACGTGCTAAACACTCTGCCTGACTGGTCTCATGCGTCTCTTTGATCCCCTCTGAGGCAAACTCTATTACATTTACTTCCATTTTTTTTGTTTTCTAAATGTTTTTTAAAATTTTAATTTATCAATATTTTTAAGAGAGAGAGAAAGAGGTTGGTGGTGGGGCGGGGGTGGGGGTGGGGGTGGGGTGGAGACACTGATTTGTTGTTCCACTTATCTATGCATTCATTGGCTGATTTTTGTAGGTGCCCTGACTGGGGATCAAACCCCTAACCTTGGCATATGAGGGCAGCACTCCAACAAACTGAGCTACCTGGCCAGGGCCTACATTTGCTTCCATTTTTATGGAGAGTAGCCAGGCAAGAAGAGATTAGCAAACTTGCCCTCAGAGTTTCAAAGTTAGTTATCTTTAGGCAGTGAGATTTCAAGTGAACTTAACTGTTTTTTCTCTGTACTATATGTTGTTTGAATTTATTAAATGAGCATGCATTATGCAATAAGAATAAAAGCCCAATAAGCCTGTTTTCCTTGTGGGAAAGTAATTTACCAAAGTCCTGTGTTTAATGAGTTGAGTCTGGAGCCCTGCTCTGGTAAATTCCCAAGGCCGTGCGGTTTGTGGCCACGTGGGCAGGACTGGTTAGAGAAGTGACTCTCTTGCTGTGTGGTCCTTCTGGTTTGGGGGGCAGTTTCCATCCTCACCCTGGCTGACTTAGAGCCACCCTATGCCGAATTCTCTATAATGGAGACAGTTGCCACAACTTCATTTTAATAGCTTTGCAATTGGTTAGAGTATTCTTGTGTGTGGTGAGCAAATTTCTTTTCAGCTGCAAGATGCCAGATATGAAAATTTTATTTTTAGCATATTTAATTAGCACCCTGGGGCAAATGCTGATAAAGTTCTTGTATTTCTCATGAATATGGGAGAGTATATGGGAACCCAGCGGAGGGCTCCTAAATTTCTCTATTTTATCACCTGCACTGCCCATTCCCTGCTGGCTGGAGCATCTGTCCGTTCCAGTTGCTGCCTCAGAGAGAGTGCCATAAGGAGGGGTGGCCAGCTGACCCCTCTGTTGGGGGAGGGATGGAGGAGACTTTGAGTCCTGCTGGGCTGGAGATCTCAAAATCACTTAGAAAACATTCCAGATCTGCCTTGAATATTCCAATTAATGGGACTCATGCTTGTTCAGAAGCAAATTCCCTGGTTTGCTGTTTCCCCTTATTTAGCCTGAAGCATTGAAGAGGCCTGGAAATTTCCTTGCAACGCCTCTTTCACTGTCTGGTGCTCATTCATGATTTGGTGGGAGGCACCTGGGTATAGTGATCAAGGCTCTGGAATTAGGCTGCTTGCATTTGAATGACAGCTCTGCCCTCCCCCGGTTCACCCCTCTAATCTAATCTTGTTGTAAAGATGAAATAATATAACGTATATATAATGCCTGTTGCAGGGTAAATGCTCAACGCCTGCATCCATCTGGATTTGACCAGGGCTGGCAGAGATCATGGACAGGTTTGACCTCATGGGCATGGGCCAAAGATGTCATTCATGGTTGCCAGGAAGAGAGATCACAAGAGATTGGAACTTCATGGGTATGGCCTGAAGTCGTCACCTAGAGTCAGAGTTTCTTCTTTTTCTAGGGAGAGACTCAGTCCTTTCAAACCCTCCTGACAAATATTGCTGAGCTCACTCAGGATAATCTCCCTTACCTAAAGGCAGCTGGTTAGGGACTTTCACTACACCTGCAAGGTCTCTTAGCAGCGCCTATGTTAATGTTTGATTGGAGAACTGAGGACTGTCACCTAGTCGTGGTGACACATTAAAGCCATCACCAGTTGTTAGCTGTTATGATCTGTATTAGTTTCCTGCGGCTGCTGTGACAAGTTACCACCAACTTGGTGGCTGGAAGCGGAGATTTATTCTTTCACAGTTCCAGAGGCCAGACCTCTGAAACCAGTATTGCTGAGCTGAAGCCAAGGTGTCAGGGGAATCATGCTCCCGCCAGCGGCTCTGAGGGAGACTCTCTTCCCGCTTTTGGTGACTGCCATCATGCCTTGGTTTGTGGCCGCATCACTCCAGTCTCAGCTTTTGTGGTCACAGTTGCTTTCTCCCTCTGAGTGTGCATCCCATCTTCCTCTGCTTCTCTCTTACAAGAACACAGTGATGACATTTAGGGCCCACCCAGATAATACGGGATAACCTCCCCAGCTTAAGATCTCGAACTCAATCACATCTGCAAGGACCGTTTTCCATGTAAAGGAACATCTGTAGGTTCTGAGGATTAGGACCTGATATCTTTGGAGACAATTATTTTGTTACTGCACCATCTCTCCATGTACTTTTAGAGGCCTTGCTTTATGCCAGGACCTGCCAAATTGTGGGGAATACTAAAATGGAATAGGTGCAGTCCGTATGAAAGAAACAGAACCTAACATAGAGTATATCTAATATTATCTATATAATATGGGAGAATTGGCTCCTGTGACTATGGAGGCTGGGAAGTCCAACAGTCTGCCCTCTGCCAGCAGGAGTCCCAGGAAAGCCAGGGTTGTTCCATTCCAAGTCTGAAGGCCCAAGGAGCAGAGGAACTGATGGTATGAGTCCTGGTTCAAGTGTGAGGGCAGGAGAATGTGCCAGCTCAGGCAGTCAGGCAGAGAGAATGAATTCTCCCTTCCGCCATATTGTTGTTCTATTCATACCCTCAATGGATTGGATAATGCCCGCCCACACTTGGAGGTGATCTGTTGTCTGAATCCACTAGTTTAAATGCTAATCTCATTCAGGTACACCCTCTCAGACATACCCAGAAACAATGTTTAGCCAAATATCTCTGGGTACCCCATGGCCCAGCCAAGTGGACACAAACAGTTAACCATCACTTAGTCCCTCCCTTAAAGGAGCCGACTGGTAGTAAATGGGTAGTCTGCAGTCACATGAGTAGTCATAATACAAAGAAGAGGGTCAGAGTGCCTCAGAATGGTTATCTGTAATGTATTTCAGGATTTTAGGGGAGGGACCAGATCATTCTCGATTGTGGAAATCTGGAAAGGCTTCCTAGAGGAGGGAGTTTTGAATGGGACCCTAAAGGATGAGATTGTCAGAGTAGTCAATCTCAAATGCAAGCATGCGTGAGAGTCACCTGGGAAACTTGTTAAAACACAGAGTGGTGGGGCCCCACCTCTCAAGTGTCATATCCTGGAACAAGGCCTGGGGATATGCATTTTTAGCAAGTTCCCAGGTGATGCTAATGCTGTGGACCAGGCTTTGAGAACCACTGTTCCAGATGTGTAAAGACGATGGTGGTAGGGGAGGGTCTTCTCTTCTCTCTTAGATTACTTTATGTCACAGTTCAGATGTCTTTCTCTGAGACACAGTCCTCCTTTACAATCTAAGAATATTTGTCACTGTTACCTGTTCTACATGTTTTCCTTCATATTACTTATCTCACTCTCACAGGGGTGCCTATCTACCTCTCCTGCCAGAATGTAAGTGCCATGAGGGTAGAAGCTGTCTCTCTTGTACACAGCACTTAGAACAGTGCATAGCACGTAGTAGGTGCTTATTAAATAAATATTTATGCAGTGAAAGAATGAGTGATCTCCCAGGTCCTATGTAGTTGAGAGTTCTTCAACTCCTCTTTGTTCCTGCGGCACTAAACTAGTTACTTCATCCTGAGAACAATTATTTAAAGAGAATTAAATGGGTCAAGTTGACTATTTTTTTTTATTTACTCTTTAAAATAGATTTTATTTACTTATTTGAGAGAGGACGGACAGAGAAAAAGATGAGAACAATTCACGTGTGAGAAGAAACATCCATTAGCTAGCTCCCCTTTCCATCTTGACCAGCGACTGGACCTGCAACCCAACCATGTTCCCCAACCTGGAAGCCTGCGCTTTGCCAGAGGGCCCCCAACTGAGCCACACAGGGTTGTTATTTATCAGTAAGTTTAAATGCTTGAGGAGTACAGCATTACACGGATTCTGTGTCCAATGGCCTTAGCAGGAAGGTTGCTTCGGAATTTAGCACGAACCATGCCACTGTTTCCATGAGCACGAGTTACCTTTCCCCAGATAACTCTGGTTTTGTTTGGTTTACCACCAGGAGTCACTGTGTTGTTCTTTGCTTTGTACACATAAGCACATCTCTTGCCTAGATAGAATTCGGTGTCATCTCGAGCATAAATGCCTTCAATTTTAAGAAGGGCTGTGTGCTCCCTCTGGTTGTGGAGGCCCCGTTTATAGCCAGCAAAAATGGCCTTGGACCACAGCCTTCCAGACATATTTGTTGTTGTAGAAGTCCTGTTCCTCCACAGCCTTCAAGATGGCGAAAAAGCTCAAGTTGACTATTGAGAGGAATTTTTCATTTTTACAAGATGTTCCAGTCAACACTGCCTATGCAGAACTGAACCCAATCTGGAGTTTTCTTAAGTAGTGGGAAAATATCCGTAAAATAATTAAGATGGTTTAAATTCATTTAATTCTTAATATTTCCATTTTTAATGAATATTTAATACATTGCTCTTCTGGGAGGCAAAGAGCCAGGAAATTTCAGCAGTAATATGTGTGTAAAATTTCTTTTTTCCCTGAAGCAGCACATTTTGAAAGATATCTCAACAGGTTATGACAGGTAGAACAGGAAAATATTATTTTAATTTTCCTGGGTCAATTATTAGAATTACTGAAATGTATACATACTTAAATTGCCCTTTATCAATGTGATCCATTCTGTGGAGGAGGGGAAGTGAGAGAGAACTGGACTGGTTTATTATAATTAAGTTTGTGCCCAAAACGCCAAAGCAAATCAAATGCATTGGACACGTCTGTTTGTGGCAACTGGACACAGCCGAGAAAAGGTGGAGATGAACCTGTCTAAATGCGGCCTGCTGCTTTATAGCAGGTGGCAAAATCTAAAGAAAATTTTAAGCAAATACATCTCATGGGCTATTTTCCTAAATTTTCCCTTCATGATCAGATGTCACATAATAAACAGTAATGGAAACTTGGAGCATGTAGAAAGACATTTTGAATAACTAGAAATTCATTTTAGGGTCTGATTACACTTCAGGGCTCTACCTTGGTTCCTATCCCTCTAAGCAGGATGAGGGAGGAAGGACTGGGGTCAGGGCAGGAGGAAACATGACCTAAGTGGAATGGTACAGAAGGTCACCAACTCTTCCTGGTTTGCCTGGGACTTCCCCAGTTTTAACACCCATAGTCATGAACCCTGCAAAAGCCCTCTATCCTAGGCAAACCCAGGTGACTGGTCACCCCAGGAACAGATTGGCTCCCTTATTAGGTAATGACACCCTATTACTAGAGTCAGGAAGTAGGTGGCCACCTTCCTGCATTGCTAAAGAACTGACTCCTGCACAGGGCGGTCAGTCTCTAGTCGGCTCTTATAGAGGCCACCCGGCTGCAATCTTCTGTAAACATAAAGCTAGCCTAAAGAAGCTAAATGACTAATTATGTTTCTATAAAATAGTACTATTTGCATGATTTCCTATTTTGGCTTCAAAACAAAGATGGACAAGCTTAGGACTTCTCTTCTTAACAGTTGATGATCTTTGATTTTTGAGATCACTGTTTGATGAGTAAGTCACTCATTTGCCAAAGGTGCATAGTTCATTGTTTTTTAAATCTCCTAACCTTATAGCAAGGCTTTTTTCCTTTTGTTGGTAAGAGGGTTATTTTGTGTGTGTGCATGCATATATGTGTGTGAGAAGAATACGTGTGACAGTATGGCATTTTCTTTCAAAATTCGTCATTGATTAGCTCTACTATTGGTAATTCTCATTTGAAGCACAAGCTGAACACCCTTTGTTCTGAAGGACAGTTAAGCAGTCACTCCTTTGTTGATTCTTCCTAGGGGTCATGGGTGATGATAGCCGACGGGTGACAGAAGTGGGAGGTTGGAGATGGGTCAGTGGAAGGCAGATCCGCCTGGATGGAGTGTGAGGTTTATCTATTCCCCCTACCAGCCCAGCTAATGGCAAATAAGCAGCGGATTTTTAAATTAGATCTTGCATCTGCTCTAAAAGGAATGAAACAGTTCCTTGGACATCATTGTATGTGAAAGGATTATAAACTGCCTACTCAATAGTAACTCTTCCTTTATTCTTTGCTTACAGATTCCTGGCTTTGTTTAAGGAAGCAATGCGAGTAGTTCACAACACTCCATTTCACAGTCCCTCTGCGGGTTAGGTGGCCATGTAGTAAGATTTTGACCAATGTGGTACAGGCAGAAGAGCCTTTTGCATTTTCTCTTGCTCCTTCTTCCCATTGAAAAGAGGTTTGAATGTCTGGAGATGCAGCAGCCGTACTGTGATCATGAGGCAACAAATAATGATGTAAAAACCAAGGAAGTATCACATCAGTCCTGGCATTGTTAAGCAGTGAACTAACACCAATGAGACAACTTGGTTAAGCTTGTTGGTAGTTCCAGTGGAAGGGTTTTTTGTTTCTTGCAAGTTATTGCTTCCTAACTGACTCAAGATAGCATGATATAGTGGAGAGAATGCTATAGTAGGAAGCCAGAAAACTATGTTCTAAGTTTTTTTTTTTGGCTGTTTTCCTCTTAGAAACTTATTTTAAGATATTCCCTTTAAATCAAGTCCCCAGTTGCTACCTCTCATTATGTGGCACACAGTAGGACCTCTATAAATGGGGTTAAACTTGCAAAATAGTATAAAGGGTACCTTGCCATCCTAATGCAGATGGATGGGGCAGATGATCTTTGAGGTCCCTTTTAGGTTTGAGAGGTTAATTCAATGCCAAGTTATTTCTGGAAGAGAATCGGCTATTTCAAAGAAAATTGGTAGTGGTGGTGGTAGGGGTGTGTGTGTGTGTGTGAGAGAGATATTTAGAATTAAGTGATAAAATAAGTTTTATTTTAAAGATGTGTATGAAAGCCTATGACAAAATATCAATGATGATTTTTTTATGGTTAAACTAGAGTTGATTGTCCTGCTGCTCCTCACTGTGTTTTTCTTGCACGGATGCTTGTTTTTTCTGTCTGCGTTGGGTTCAGCTCTGTCAGTTCTTACGTACTGTGCTCCTCTACCCACGACCTGTGTTAAAATTGATTACTGTTGACAAATTGCCTTGAGTTTCCTGGAGATCTAGGATTATTGTAAGCTAAGAAAGGAGGGGTCATGGTGTGTGACAAAGACAGACAGATCTATAACACAAATCAATTCAATTTTTGTATCCCTTAGTCTACACCTGGGATGGTCCCCAGTTCCTTGGTCTGCATGCCCTGTGGCCCCGAGAAGCTGAACTGCAATGAACTGGAATGACTGTGCCCTGCGTCTGTGCAATGTCATGGCTGTTGCCTAGACACAGAAGCAGGCAGGGCTTTGTGACTTCTTAGAGGTCATAAAACCCATCCACACCAGGGACTTCCTGATGTCTTCCAGGACTGCAGACCTCTGATCAGTGTAATTAATTCTCAAGAGGGACAGCCTCCTCCTCAATATTGACGGTGTTGAGGAACTCAAGCTGCCACTCAGGATCATTATCAGTGGGTTGCCAATAACTGAACGAAGCTTTGAAGATTATTTGTCACTGTGGTTGCTTTGCAAGAGAAGAAAAAGCAAATTGATTGTTAGAGTTGCTCAGGCTGAGAAACAAAATGCCAGTGATGGTTTCCGTCGCTTACTGCTGGCAAGTCTGTTCAGAAACTGTGCTCCTTCTCCCTCCCCCTTCACCACTGCCTCTCCCTCCACTTCCTCTCATTCCTGCTTAATGTTTATAATGAG
Organism: Macrotus californicus; assembly: GCA_007922815.1. Taxonomy (NCBI): domain Eukaryota; kingdom Metazoa; phylum Chordata; class Mammalia; order Chiroptera; family Phyllostomidae; genus Macrotus; species Macrotus californicus. Next base: position 19,424 of record VMDR010006233.1, read on the forward strand.
GCAATTGGCTGCCGCCTTCTTGTGCCCCTCTCACCCCACGGGCCTGCTTCAAAAGCTTACTTACTTCTACTTCTTTCGAGTTCCAGGCGGAACTGCTCTTGCCACCAGTATCTGAAGTGAGGGGCACGGGGTCGGTTAGGACAGTTACTTTAGGGGCATTGTTGTACCTCTAGTCAGAGCCATCAGAAGACAACTTTGAATTCAGGTCCTTGGAGTCCATTCTTACTTCTTTCTCCAATGATGCATCTTTGTTTAAATGGGTAAGTGTTGTGTCCAGTGCACACATTTTAAAACTAAGCCGTTATTGAGTTATGAAGAGAGTGTTAGAGCACCAAGCTTTGTCAAACTTTTTCTTTGTTTTTAATGTTTTCTTTGTATTTTAGTAAGCATATTTTAAGAATGTTGGACCTCAACCTCTGAGAATCAAGGATGTTATATTTTCCTTGAAGGCAATCTTGACTAGAAGTTAAAAGCAGAAACGTAAAAAAATTACATATGCCTGACTTGAGTGTCCGGTTATGTCTCTTCCTAGTTGTCTTATTTAGGGTAAGACATACGACCTGTCTGGGCCATAATTTTAAAATTATAAAAATAGTTCCTATCTGCTGGAGTAGTTGCTAAGAGTTAATTAAAAGTGACATAATGCGGGAATGGCATTAACACAGGCCTTAACATATAGTAGGAACTTAATAAGTGGGAAGGGGGGGCCCAAAAAAACCCCTGAAATTATCTTCTGGAGGGTAGGCCCCTTGTAATACAGGCTTTCCCTACTAGGGGAGTGTTCTAGGAACCCATCTGTATCAGTGCACAGGCAGGTATTGTTGTGAGAGGCTGTGTTCAGCTTCAGTGAATTTTTTTTGAAGACTCTTTCAGCACACTTGCCCATTTCATGATGGGTGATTTACAAGTGCACCTGCCCACACCACGCTGAGTGTTCAGCAGTTTTTGATTAAAAGCGGCATGACCCCCATGCCTCACTCTCCCTATTTACCGGTCTCACCCTGAGCAACTATGTTTTGTTTCCCTCGATGAAAAAGGCCTCAAAGGGGAGGGTTTTGTTGATGTGGAAGAGGTGAAACAAAAAATGGCAGAAGCACTGAAAGGCATCAAAATTGACGAGTTTGAAAACTGTTTTGAGCAGTGGAAAAATGTCTTGATAGGGGCAGGGGTGTCCAACCTTTTGGTGTCTCTGGGCCACACTGGAAGAAGAAGAGTTGTCTTGGGCCACACATTAAATACACAAACACTAATGAAAACCAAAAAAATCTCATAGTGTTTTAAGTAAATTTATGATTTTGTGTTGATCTATTTTCATAGCATTCAGGCCACATGTGGCCTGTGGGCCACAGGTTGGATACCCTTGGACTGTATTACATCAAATGGAGAGAACTTTGAAGGTGACAGAAGTTTAAACCTGTAAGAATAAATACACAATTTTTTATAAATAAATTTTGGGTTTTTGGTCCCTCTCGTAATGGGTGTGTGTATGAATCTAGCAATAAATTGGAGTCTGAGGTACATACTCATACACCCACATAGCCTCATTAACATTGTACAGTGATATTTTTTTGTAATCTGTGTTTTTTATTGAAGTGTAATTGACATGCAACATTATATGAGTTTCATGTGTTCAACATGACATAAATATTTGTATATATCGTAAAATGATTATCACAGTAAGTTTAGTTAACAAAAGCATGTTTATATGTATATTTATATAAATGCAAATACATGTATAGGAACATCGTTTCTAATTGGCGTCTGGTTGTAAGTTGCCATGTGATATAAATTTTCACTTTAAATTGTTCCACTTAGTCATTTTTATTTTCTGCAGTCCATCCATCATTCACAACAAACTAGTTTCGTTTTTTTCAAAGCAGAAATATGCTACATGTCAAAACCTTCATTAATTCTACAACCTCTGCAAAGTAAGCCCTAACTTCCTAGCTTGGCATGTCTCCAGTTTGGCCCCCAGTCAGAGTTCTAACCTGACCCCCTTTCATTTAGATTCTCCCCGCTAATTTTATGCCATGATTTAGCTTCGTTTAGTTCTCAAACATCTTACTCTTCTCTATGTTCGAGCCTGTGCACGAAGTGTTTCCTCCATCCGAAATACCCTCTACCCCTTTCTTATGGGAATTGGAAATGCCTAATCCTGCTTGAGATCCAGCCAAAATCTCAGTCCTGTTTTCACAACTCTCATCCCCAGGGGTTCTTATTCTGTACCTTTATTATAGCTCCTCTTTCACTGAATTGTAATTATTTGTTACTGGGATTTCTCCTCCACTAGATTTAACTCATGTTATCTGCGGTGCCTCACACAGAGGCAGAAACAGAGTGTAGGATTGCAGGACATATTTTTGCTGAGTATTGGAGTGAGTGTGTGTAAGTGTAACACATAATGTTCACATTAAAACCAAATCAAGCAACTAATAATTTATTCCGTCTTTAACAGATAATAAATTCATGTAATTCAGTATTACCTTATTATTAAATAAATGCTTCAGCATTTACTTGAAAAAGTATCTTCTAGACTTGAGCAGTGCTCTCTATTGAACTTTATGCAATGATGGAAATGTTCGTGCTTTCTAATACCATAGCCAGTACACATCTGTCCATTGAGCACTTGAAGCAGCTAGTGGTTAGAGTGATCAAGAAAGTGAATTTTAGAGTCAGGAGTGTAAACCAGCCAGAGCAGTGGCAATTCAGGACTGCCCTGGTGCCGGGGGAAGTGACCCAGAGGGAGTGCAAGGCGCAGGGCAATGCTGGCTATGGGAACCCATGACAGTGTGAGAGGTACTAGCTTTTGACAAATCCGCAACATGCATGAATGTAAGCTAGTTGTTCTTAGCTCCGGAGGTGTTGGAAAATCTGCACTGACTATATGGTTTGTTCAATGAATTTTTGTTGAAAAATATCATCCCATGGTAGAAGATGGTTATAGTAAGCAAGTTGAAGTAGATGCACAGCTGTGTATGCTTGAAATCTTGGCTACTGCAGGAACGGAACAATTTACAGCAATGAGGGATTTGTACATGAAAAAATGGACAAGCCTTTGCATTAGTTTATTCCATTACAGCACTGCCCACATTTAATGATTTACAAGATCTGAGAGAACAGATTCTTTGAGTTGAAGATGTTGATGATGTTCCAGTGATTCTGGTTGGTAATAAGTATGACTTGGAAGTTGAAAGAGTTGTAGGAAAGGCACAGGTCAAAATCTAGCAAGAGAGTGGAACAACTGTGCATTCTTAGAATCTTCTGCAGCATCAAAAATAAATGTTAATAAGACATTTTATGACCTAGTGTGGCAAATTAACAGGAACTCCAGTGCCTGGGAAAGCCTGCAGAAAGTCATCATATCAGCTGCTTTAATATACTAAACGCATTGTTGCTCTGAGCCAGGTCTGAAGAACTGTTGCCCAATTCAACAGTGCCAGCATCCCAACTTCGTTAGCCCTACTGACACCTTCTAAGGGCTTTCTGTGGTGGTACCCTTCAGGAGGCGGATGAGAGCTACTGCATCAGTGTGCACATTCAAATCACTTCCCAGTATCACTAGAGAGATTGTTACTTATACAAGGGTCCTATGCAGCTGGTAAATCCAAAGGCTGTGATCAATACAGGTTTAGTATTTTTGCCTGTTAGTGCTTGTTTCACATGTGCAACGTTTGGTCAAAATGTTAAATGGTGGATGAGTACTGTGGACGTGAATGTGGGAAGTAGTTTTACCATATGTAATTGGTCACAAGGCCTAAGTTGTAGTAATGATTGCTGTTTTATTTAACAGTGCCTTATTGCTTTGTGTGCATTAACGTTTGGGTGTAAAGACTGTATCTATCCAACAGGGAGCCACAGTATTTAAATTGACCGACCTAATGTTACAACTACTAAGTGGCGAAATGTAAACTAAAAGCCTTAATTAAAGTGGTGCTATTTTGTATAATTCAGTGTCAGTAGTTCAATAAATTTGGATTGCCATGCAAGGGCTTGCATTATTTAAAAAAAAGAAGTTACATTTTCAATCTTATTTAATTTTAATTAATTTAAACTGAAATTCCAATAACCACATGTGGCTAGTCCCTGTCATATTGAACAGTGAAAGTCTATAGTACTTAGTAAAAAGTTCTCAGAGTTCATGTGTAGGTTCAAGGTATTTTTCTTCTTTTTTAGGAGTCCTAGATTCAGGAAGTAATCTATTGATATAATCAACATGAGATATGTGAAACAAAAGAAAATCCACCTGAGTTTACCAAATAATCATTTTTGTTTATATGAAATCATAACTTACTTTTAGAAATTAATCTATTATGCTTAGCTTCATTAACTATTACATAATAGGAACCAAATCAGGGAAGCAACATTTGTGTTCATTAAAATAGATTATATCTTTTTCTTTTCTTTTTCTTTAGGCTTATTTAAATTACATTTATTGGGGTATCATTGCTTAATAAAATTATATAGGTTTCAAGTGTACAATTCTATGATGCATCTTCTGTGTATTGCATGTACGTTTTCTACCCACCATCAAATCTCCTTCTGTCATTGAGTATTTGACCCCCTTTACCCTTTACTACCCACCCACCCCTTTTTCCTCAGGTAACTGCCACGCTTTTGGTCTGTCTAAATAGGCTTTTAAACATGACCTTGCCCTGGCTGGTGTGGCTGAGTGGATTGAGTGCCAGCCTGTGAACCAAAGGGTCGCCGGTTTGATTCCCAGTCAGGGCACATGCCTGTGTTGTGGGCCAGACCCCCATAGGGGGCGTGAGAGGCAACCACACACTGATGTTTCTCTCCTTCTCCTTCTTCCTCCTTTCCCCTCTCTCTAAAAATAAATAAAATCTTTAAAAAAAATAAACATAAACATGACCTCAATGACTATATGTGATTACATTATTGACTAGACTATAATTTAACCAATCTTTTGTTGTTTCCAATGTTTTGCTACTACAAACACCATAAAATTGTGTACAAGTTAAGAGCATAGGCTTTGACACATAGCACATCTGATCTAAAGTCTACATTCATGACTTATTGGCTATGTACTCTTGAGAAATTTTTGAACAGATTATTATTTTTATATATTTTTAAAGTATATTGATTATGCTATTACAGTTGTCCTAATTTTTTTCTCCCCTTTACCCCTCTCCTCCATGCACCACACCCCTCCCCCTCCACCATTCCCCACCTCTCCCTACAGTTCACGTCCATGGGTTGTGCATATAAGTTCTTTGTCTTCTCCATTTCCTGTACTATTCTTAACCTCCCCCTATTTTGTGCCTACCTATTATGCTTCTTATTCCCTCTACCTTTTTCCCCAATTCTCCCTCTCTTCCTCCCTACTGATAACCTTCCATGTGATCTCCATTTCCGTGGTTCTGTTCCTGTTCTAGTTGTTTGCTAAGTTTTTGTTTTTGTTTCTTAGGTTCAGTTGTTGATAGTTGTGAGTTTGTTGTCATTTTACTGTTCTTGGTTTTGATCTTCTATTTCTTAGATAAGTCCTTTTAACATTTCATATAATAAGGGCTTGGTTATAGTGAACTCCTTTAACTGGATCTTATCTGGAAAGCACTTTATCTGCCCTTCTATTCTAAGTGATAACTTTGCTGGATAAAGTAATCTTGGATGCAGGTCCTTGCCTTTCATGACTTCAAATACTTCTTTCCAGCCCCTTCTTGCCTGTAAGGTTTCTTTTGAGAAATCAGCTGATAATCTTATGGGAAATCCTTTAAGACTTCCCATAATCCTTTGTAGGTAACTCTGTCCTTTCCTCTTGCTGCTTTTAAGATTCTTTCCTTATCTTTAATCTTGGGTAATTTAATTATGATGTGTCTTGGTGTGCTCCTCTTTGGGTCCAACTTCTTTGGGACTCTGTGGGCTTCTTGGAAGCCTATTTCCTTCACCAGATTGGGGAAATTTTCCTTTATTATTTGTTCAAATAAGTTTTCAATATCTTGCTCTTCCTGTTCTTCCAGCACTCCCATGATTTGGATGTTGGAAGACTTAAAGTTGTCCCAGAGGTTCCTAAGCCTCTCCTCATTTTTTTGCATTCTTGTTTCTACATTCTGTTCCAGTTGGATGCTTATTTCTTCCTTTTGTTCCAAATCATTGATTTGAGCCCCCGTTTCCTTCCCTGCACTGTTGGTTCCCTGTATATTTTCCTTATTTCACTTTGTATAGCCTTTGTTTCTCCATTCATTTTGTGACAAAGCTCAATCAGTTCTGTGAGCATCCTGATTACCAGTGTTTTGAACTCTGCATCCAACAGGTTGTCTATCTCCTCATCACTTAGTTCTTTTTCTGGAATTTTAACCTGTTCTTTCATTTGGGTCATATTTCTTTGTCTCAGCGCACCATCTGGAGGAATGTTTCCTTAACTCCTTGGTTTTTGGACTTCCATGCAATGTTTTTCTGGCAGTTTTGGTTGTTCTTTGTTTTTAAATTGGTTGTTATCCTTCTTTTGATTGTGTGAGGAAGTGAAGCATTTCTGCTTATGCTTCCATCTTGGCCAGCATATCTTTTTCTCCCTCAGGATTGGTTAAAAAATGTTTGGTTTCTAAGCTCATGCTAATAGGTAATTACCTTTAGTTCTACAGACAGCAACCACAAATAAGTAAATTCCACTACTATCCAATAGTAAAGAACCCCAAGATGCGATTTAATAAAGCATAGACTTAATGTATAATCTTTTATTCCATTGGGACACCATTTGAGCCTGTGAAGCAATAATTTCCTAAATTGCACCCTAGTGGCCTAAGTGTTAATTCTGCTTCCAGGGATTTCTAGTTTCAAGTCAAGGAATAGGCTTTATACTATGAAATCTGAGTCTACAAATTTTATTTCCTTTAAACCTCTAGATTAAGACATCACAGCTTTCAAAATGAAACTGCAAATTAATAGATGAATCAACTGAATTGCATACTTTTTGTTCAGATGCTGGGAATTGTTTGACTCAGTTTTCAGGACACTTGAAGCAAACTTTTATGTTCCATTATGTTTATGTTGGTGTCAACTATCTCAGGAGACTAGTTATATCTACTTCTTTTTTTATTTCAATTTTTTTGGTCTACTTTAATTTTTATTGCCCTGTTTTATAATGTGCTTGGTTTTGTAAGCTATCTGATACTTGGAAATTTCCCCTCAAGAGAAAATGAATTTCTTTTCTGACTTTATTGACTAATATTATCCCATATGAGCCCCACATTTTGGATGGGACAAAGGAAACTTATTTAGTCTAATTGAGAATATTTAATAGTCCCTTTAAATAGAAGTATATTTCGAGGTCCTCATTTTTTTATGATTTTCACATTTTCTCCATTTTACTCTGTTTTCATGAGCTGCTTGGTGTGTAAGTGGCTTACATGGCCCTGAGGGAAGGTGGTGTATAGAAATCATGGGGTTGAGTTCTATATATCCTTTTGCCACCGGACGATAGCTGTGGAGTGGCTAATAGGACCACTCTCTGGGCTGGCGAATGTGCTGATGTGTGATAGGTCCCATCTGCTGGGAGAGAATAATTCCCCTTCTCTACTCTTGGTTTTCAGGAAAAGTGATTTTCCTGAAGCATGCTCTGTGGCCTTTTGCTCTACCCTTTACCCACCTCCTGGAAGAGGTGGCGTGAGGTACTGGTTGGAAGGCAACAGGTTTCTTGATTGTTTGGAGAACATCTATCCAAGGCCTTGAGTGTGGTCCCTTTTCTCTTTCTCAGTGAGAAGCAATGTCTAGGGCAGATAGGTTTGCTTTGCAGATTCCCACTCCTCTTGTGTGTCCTGTCTCAAGTCTGGATGCAGATCTGGGTAGGGAGATGTCAGACCCATTGGCTCTCACATGTTGCAGTCTTTGGTGTATCTGCACCATTAAATAAAATGGATATTTTTCAACTTCCACCTTTACTCTTTTATTACACTTCTCAAACTCTAGGTCCTGGATTGGCGGGTGGGGTTAGGGAGAGGGATGGCACTCAGATAATTCCAATACACTAGGTCTTTGTCAAGACCATAAAGAAATAAAAATCAGCAATTTTATATTCTTGGGAAGACTTTTGGGTAGCCAGAAAGATAAGTCCTTTGACCTTAACTTTAATAGTTTTCTTCCTTTCTTCCCATCTTCCTATCCTCCCTCCCTCCCTTCCCTTCCTTCTCTTTTCTTCCTTCTTTCCTTCCTTCCTGCCCTGCCTCCCCCCTCCCTCCCTATTTCCTTCACCACTCCTTCTCTTCCTTGTTCTCCTTTATAAAGTTTTGTTTAAAGTCCAAGTTAGACCACTTGCTCAGTATTTGGCCAATGAAGGGACTGTATTCCCTCTGTGGCATTTGTGAGCCAGATCTGAGGGCCCCTAGGAGATACCTTTGGCTTTGGGATGGTAAGGGTTGACCTTTGTCAGGGATCAGTACAGGTCTGGAAATGGGGTACTTGTATTGCTTTGCGATCTCTTTGGATTTCTCTGACACTCTCTTTCAATCAACACATGCAAATTTTGCTTGTGAGTCTTAGAGAATCAGACAGCAGCTTTACAGAGAAAAATGAACTTTGTTAAAGAAAATAAAAGGAAGCCCCTACTGTGTTGGTATCAACCTCAGCCTGGATAGAATAGAAGGAAACTTGGAAAATTATTACAGATACAGACCCCACCAAAAGAAAAAGGACATTAAAGAAAGCTTGTATCTGAGGTGCCTACTCCTAGGGATGAGACTGGCCTTGAAACAGGGCACGCAGTCTCAGGAATGCCCAAATTTGTGAGTGCCATGAACGTATATATTTTGCATGCTATCCTCATCTGTTAAATGGGGCTATTGTCATGCCTCCCTGACAGAGTTATTTCTGACATTGGGTTAAATCATGTTGTATATAAGAATCATTTCAGGTATGTGACGCAAACTGCTAGGTACGATAGTTATTAAACTGAGGCAGGGAGAAGGAGGGAGACGTCTTACCTGCTGACTTAGCAGTCCTGAACTCGTCCGATAAGACTGCTAGCTGTTCCGAGCATCACAGGCAAAAATAGCATAGGAGGAAGGGAGTCCTTGAAACTCTGTGTACTGGGAAAGGGAGCCTCCGTAGCAATTTCACTAACTAAGACAAACGAGCCTTTTAGTAAAGACAGAAAGCCCTTGTAGCTATACGTTATTCCCAAGGTTTAGAAGGGGGAGAAGAAGAGGTGCCTAGAAGCTGACTAAAGTACATAACCCCTGAACCCCAATACTCGGGGCACTTACTTGCTGAGTGCCCACTTGTAGCCAGGTATTCAAGTGTATAGAACAAATTTACTAACAAACTTACTAATACCTTATTTTGTCTATATATTTTATAAATAAACCTGCTATCTCATTTTCACTATATGTGTTGTCTCTCACTTAAATTCTCTTGTGAACAAGGAAAGAACCAAGGAGAGGCCGGAGCCCCTGACTCAGGTCTCCCCAGTAACAAAACATGTACCTCCAGAATACGACAGATTACTGCATATTATTTGTTTGATCGTGAGTTCAATAACTGAAACCATAATTGTTTGATTGTTAAGTTCATGAGTGCCAGGAATTTGATGTATTGATAGGACCCTGCAGCATTTCCTTTTGTAAAGCAAGTAGTTCTTCTGAATTTTAATTGGCAATTCCTGACTTTTGAATTGTGGTTTAGATAGGTCACTGCATTTCAGTTTTCTTAAAAATATGGCACCTGTCTTCATTTGGCCCTTCTGGCATACAATGAATATGGATGTGCAATGTGTTGTAGGGTTTGAGGAAGCCTAGGTGTTTTTAGAGCAACTCTGCTATTACCGGGCTTATTTCACCGAGAGAGAGAAAACTCAGTTTAGTAAATCATTATTTGTTTTTCAACAAATGAAGAAAATGGTAGTGAAAATTGGTGCTGGTCTGATGTGTTCTCCCAGCTACCAGTGCTAAACATTAATAAGCAGAGTGCAAAAATAAAGTTGTTTTGTGGTACAAAGTATGATTAATTTTAGAATAATGTGGTCATCTAAATTCGGTCTCAGGCAAATCAAAACCCTTGAGCTAAAACTGCATCCTGATTTTCTGAACAGCCACATGTAATGCCAAGAGTCACTCTAATTAAAATTCTGCATTACGATACAATAGGAGAAGTGATGAATTACCCATTTCAAATCTGCCACCCCATTGCCATTTCATCAAATAGCTGGAAGAATAACTGCTATTCTTACATTCACTTTAGGAAGTATTTATTGAGCATCTACAGGTTTTGGAACTGTGAAGGATAGAAAAGCTTTCCCGAAAGTCTTTTCCTCATGGGAAGTAATTGATTGGAAAAGACATGCTCACAAGAGCAATTAAGAAATAATGTAAGAGTTTAAAGTTACATGTCTAGAAAATTGGTGGAAACAGTAATTTCTTTAAGAGTTCAAAGTGGAGATTTCTGTGGATTCAGGAAGTTGAAGAAAACTGGGTAAGGGAGACGAGGTCAGAACATGAGAATTAAACTCAGAGCAGGGGTGAGAGAGAAGAGGTAGGAAGCACAAATAGGGTCGTGTCCTAGGCTAATTAGCTTGGCCAGTGAAGGGAGTCTAGGAGGCGGAGTTCTGATTGTGAGGTCCTGATTCTGGGCCGGAGAGTGATGGTCAAAGTCAACGAGGTTATGAAAGCTACACTTAGGGGTTTGGTTTCCTTCTGTAGGTGGGTATGAGCCACTGCAGAAAGCCAGGAGCCATGCAGATGGCCGTTGTGGTTTTGAGACTTACGTGGGCATGAGTGAGTGTGGGCATTGCTGTTCCAGGTCTTCACTCAGGACCAGGGGTGGGGTGCTCTGGTGTAGAGGACAATTCTGGATTGAGTTGCTAGGACATGCTGTTTCAGGCCTAGGAGTCGGGTTAGTGGTGATGGTCACGAGAGAGCTCGTTAGGTGGTTTGCCCACTAGGGAGGGTTTGCCTGAAGCAAGGAGAAACCTCCATAGATGACTTTTGTTCTAGAAAATCTAGAGTTTCAGGTGTGTGAGGAGTGTTCTGATAGCTACAACCTAACTCACGTGGACAGTTTCTCCACTGGCTCTGTTTCCCGAGCTGCAAACCCCCGCCCCAGAACGAGAAAAGACGTAGGAAAGAATAAGAAGGGAGCTCTTCTTGGAACATCACACAGTTGCCAAGCCCATATGCTTAAAATACCACTTATACAGTGTCATTTTTCTGTTTACAAACCTAAAAGAAATCCTTAATTTCAACTTTACTTTTTGTCAGTCCCCTTAAGATCAGAAGCCACTTGTCCGTCCGTCTATCTATCTGTCTGTCTGTCTGTCATCATCACCATCTCACTGAGTTTCCACTGTTACAGAGTTCTGTCCTTTATTTCAGTTAGGGCAGGCTCCACACTGACCGCCCTGACACCGTAACTGCTCCTGTTTTCACGGAGGCATTGTTGTTTCTCTAGCTTGGAAACTGGAATCTTTTTGCCTTGTTTTCAAATTCTCCTCATTCTTCAAAAATCTGTCTCGGTCCCCACCTGCTCCATGGATTTTCCTCTCTCAATTTGAACCTAGAAAGAGCTCTGGTTTTTTTTTTTTCTTTTTTTTTTGATCATTAAAGAACTTGACAAACATAGAGCATAGACTTGGAAGGGACCAAATCCCTGAAATGCTGAGCATTCTAGAACATAGAAGTTACAGGCTTTGTAATTGTGCTTCTTTGTTCTGTGGTAACAGGATTAAGCCCATTACCCGGAGAGGTCCAGCCTCTGTTCAATATATTTGTAATGGCAGGAAAATGTCAGCCCATTTCTTTTTTTCACGGAGGTTTTATTTTCCCTGTTTTCCCGTTTGACTGTGGGAGCAGGGCAGAGAATATGCTTATCTGTCTTTGCGTTGGGTGAAGCATCACAAATTTACTGAACAGCAAGTGAGTTTCAGGCATGGTACTAAGTGCTGGAATTCGTGGTGCTCATAAGGTACTGTGAAAGTGAGCCTGCTCCATAATAACAAATAATATTTGTTAAGTAACAAATAAATATTTGTTAAAGAAGACAGGAGAAAGAGACAAGAAAACCAACTATTATTACTGACTCTAGGATATGGTCTCATTGGTTAGATTGCCTGGCTTTGAACATTGGCTCTGACGCTGGCAGTTTACTAAACTGTGTCTCAGATTCCTCACTGTAAAGTAGAATATTAGATTTGAATGAGGTAAGGTATATAAAGTGCTTTATACACAGCCTGTCTCATAGGCTCTTCATAGATGCGGTGACCATGACAATAAAGGGTTGGATTTATTGGGTAGCAGCACGTGCAGAATGCTACAGGGAGCACAGAGGAGGGGCTTCCACTCAGACCAGCCCACCCACCGGAGGACGAGAGGGACTGGTCAGTGAAGAGAGATACGTGAAGGACAATCTTCTGAGAACACTCAGCTCTGCTGAACTTACAGGAAAATGTGTAACAGTGATTGAGCAAAAGCAGAGTTGACCTTTACAAGTGTTCTCAGAGAGATCATTGGTAATGTGACATTATTCTAAGAATGCCAGGCAAGTACTGCCGCCTAAGACAATAATTGACATAGTTTACTTGGTACTAGTTGTGTTCAGTGTTTTTATAAGGAATGTCTGAAAATATCTGTAAAGAAGGGTGACCAACTAAGAAAAACACTGGGCATTGTGTCAATTGCTCACCAGTATCTATATTTCTAACACGTATTTTACACACAGAGTCTGATTGCTTTTATCTACATTGATCTCCTTGGCTTATTGGGAAAAAAATACCCTCAGAAGACAAATGCTAGAGGGCCAGATGGAGGGAATTGTATTTTTTATAATTGTGTGTAGGGTTTTGCTGTTGATTTACTGCCAGCCCCTGGGGTGGAAGTTGTGTTCTCTACATATTTCTAGGCAATGGTAAATACTCTAATTTGTGGATATCTCATTTACTGGTTATCAAAGTGTTTCTGAAAAGAATAGATATTTTTATAGGTTTATTTAATAGATTTTTGTTAGCCAAAAATGGATAATTGTTACTTTAGTAAAGGCATGGAGTGCTATCGGGCTCATTAATGTAGGTCCTATTAAAAGATCCTTAGTCCCTTAAAAGTATCTCAGAACAAGGTATATGGTGTGATCCATTTTTGTAATATAATGTATGCAAACAGAAATATTTGGCAGCCATTTGAGAGTAAATGCTTAGGTGGAAAGGAAACATACTTAATAAGATATCTGCCATGGTGTTTCATACCAGTGTTTAATTAACACAAATTAATGGACCCTTCAAAGCTCATTTTTAGTTTAATTTCTTATTGTTTGTGGTTCAGAAGCAGTTCAATTTTTCTGTTCTACATTGTCTGGTTTTCTATATTTTCCCCATTTTTCTTTGATCTCTGCTTGCAAACCAACCAATTATTTTTTGAGTTTATGTATTTCTTATGCACCTTTCCAAAGTGCAACAAGTAATAATGAACATACTCTAATATCTGTTTTCTCACCACTTCCCCCACAACTACAAGCCTTTCAAGATAGACTTTTTGCCAAATATCTTGTTGCTGTATATTGTGTGTCTCCATCTCTGAGCCTTTACTGAAAAGTTTCTCCACCATGTGTTCCTTGTCACATACGTAAGGGTTTTGTTACAGCAGTGTGCCACATTAAGGTATACATTTCTTTATTCATTAGGGAGGTCTTATATGTGTCACAGATAGATCCCAGGCTGTATAATGGCCCAAACACATTTTCCATAGCAGTGTTTTTCTTGCTTAGATAAGTAATCTAAGCTGGTTCTTGTCTAGCGGGGGATGGTCTACGTTTGTTGGTCATTCAGAGTTTCGGGCTAAAGGAGGCTCTGCCATTCTTATTCACAAAGCTTGTGAAGAGGCCCTCAGTGTTGTCATCCACCAACAAAGGCAGCTTGGGGGGCAAAGAACCGCATGATAGATTTTAAAGGGTCAGGTTGGCACATGGCTTGTATTTACTATTAGCACACATGCCAAGGACTAAAACTTAGTCCCATGGCTGCACCCTTCAAGAGAGGCTGGAAAATTTGGTCTGGTTGTATGCTCAAGGAGAAGATCATCTCTGTTTCAGTGAGCTGCTGGCCTGTGCTGCTCGAATTCAAAAAGAAATCCTGTAATCAAAACCCTAGAATATAATTCTATTTTTTTCCTAACTTCTGTCTGAGCAATTTTGCTACTTAGAATTTATTCTAGGATCATAATTGAATCGTGATTAGTGATACATATACAAAGTCGTACTGCCGCAGGATTGTTTATAGGAGACGGAAAAATTGGAAATAGCCTAGTGATAAATCCTCAGAGGTTGGCCTTCAGGGCGACGATGCAAAGATCTGTATTCACTGATATTAAAAGACATTTAAGTCATATTAAGTGAGCAAAGGATGTCACAGAATAGTACATGCGATATGATCGTGGTCTTGCATATTTGTGTAACTTCGTGGTCTGAAGTTTGGATGAATATCGCAATGGTAGTAATGGCGATCCATGGTTGGTTAGACTATGAATAATTTTTTACCATCTTCTTATCAGTATCACCTATGGTTTGTATAGTGGATACAGATAATTTTGGTAATTAAAGGATCCATTCTGTTGATACCTGCGGTGGAACAGCCCTGGGTTCTGCATCTCCTGTCCTGACTTGGAGCTCTCTCTCCTGGTGCTGTCTCAGTTGTTAGGTAGAGAAATAGCTGTTCGCTGTGGAATCCCCTGGATTGGTGTGTTTTCTTTATTCAGGCCATCGCTTACCTCTCCCTGTGCCCCCACTGAATAACTACCCAACAGTAGTGAGGCCCTTGATAAAATATTTTCACATAATGTACTCATTTAATCTCTACAATAATCCCAACAAATGAGAGTAGCGGTTGTTTTTCTAATCAGGGATCCAGTTCAGAAAGATGACATGACTTTGCCAGGGTCATCCCCCGTGAGTGCTGGAGCCAGTCCTGAACCCCGGTCTTCCACATGTAGACCCTGCCTGTCCCTCCTAGTACCTTCAACCCTGGCTGCGCCTTCAGTCACCTGGAGGAAGTCACCAAACAGGTTGACCAACAGAGGACTGTGTATGGGTGGTTGAGGACATGTTCTCCTGCTTCATTTTCACCCTGAGAGGCGAGGCGGGTGTTGGTGCCTTGCAAGAAAAGGAGACAATATTAACTCTTGGGTCTCATAGAGAAGCAAACTAACCAAGGGAAAGAAAAAAAGCCAGGTGCTCACGTGAACCTGAGAAGTGGTGCTAGAGGCTAAAGATCTCTTCCTGAAGATGCTGGGCCACTATGAGGCAAATCTGTAGGAAGGAGAAATTCCTCTGTCCTTGGGGGAGCTTCTTCCCATGCTGGTGCTTTGCCCTCATCCTCCCTGACATCCCACATCCTAACATCAGGTTACTGACGTCAGGTCGTTTCCTGGGCACTTTTGTCTCCCCTAGTCATCTTCTGAACTTCTGTGTGAACTTATTCTTATGTAATTCACAAGGCAGGGAAGCGTCTATAAACCAATTTATACTAAGATACTGTTGATTGATACTAGATTAGTTTAATGCTCCTCCTCATGAGTATTTATAGATTAATAGGATGACCCAGAGGAATGAGTTTCTACGACCGGACCTGAGGTAAGGTGTAAACCTCCAGGGGAGACTTTGGACAAGATGAGCATGACGAAGTTCATGGTATTATACCTGGCATGTTGTTGTATGTCTTTGGCTGCTAATGGGAGGGGCCTTGTTCAGTCATTTATTCATTAACTATATATTGAGCATGACCTATGTTTCAGGACTGCTCTAGGCTTGAGGGAGGGGGGTGGGGGTGGTACAGTAATGAGCAAAATAGACACTGCCTCCACAGAGCTTACCTTCTAGTGGGGAAAACAGACAATCAAAAAGATAAGCAAAATACATAGTATGTTAGATGGTAATAAAAATGATGGAGAAAAACAAATCATTGGAGAGGGATAAGATCAGAGGAGAATGGAGGTAAAGGCCTCAGTAAGTAGAGGCCAGGAAGTGAAAAAGGGCACCATGCCAGCATCTGCTAGAACAGCATTCAGGGAAGAGGGAGCAGTAAGTACAAAGGCCGGGTGGTGGCACTGTTCTTGGTGTGTTCTAGAAACAGGTGCCAGTGTGGCTGGAACAGAGGGAGAGCTAGGGAAACAAGGAGAGGATGAGGTCATAGATGGTGGCAGGGACCAGCTTATGTAGAGCCTTGTAGCAATTTTGAATTTTCCCTGGGGTGGGGTGCAGGGGTCACTGGAAGGCATTGAGATAACTCTGACTGCTGGGTGGATTCCTGAATGAAGGGCAGGAGGGCAGACTGGGAAGGATCTGTTGGGAGGCTATGGCAGCAATCCTGGCACCAGATAATGATGGCTTGGGCCAGTGGTATGGAGGAGGCAGTGAGAAGTGGTTGAATTCCAGAGATATTTTGAAGGCGGATCCAGTAATTACTTACTAGTGGAGTAGATGTGTGGTTCGAGGGGAAAATAGGCATGAAGAGCGATTGGCGGCTTCTGCAAGGATGGAACTGGCGTAAACTGATATGAAGTACAGTGGCCAGTGCAGGTTTCAGGGAGAGGATAAGGAACTTACTTAACGCAGTGTTGAGTTTGAACCTATTAAATTTGAGAATGTGTTAGACATTGAAGGGGAAATAATGAGGAAGCAGATGGATATTGGAAATGTGGGCTTGGTTCAGAGTCAAGCTGGGGCTGGAGATCCAGATTTGGATAGGTAGCTATGTCAGGAATTCTAGATACATGCAAAACAGCAGAGTGCATGAACACAGGCCCTGAGGCCAGATCGCCTGGGCTGGATTCCGGCCAAGTCATCTGACCTGCAGGTACTCAGTTTCTTCTTCTGTAAAATGCAGAGAGTAATTCTAGTGTCTAGCTTAGGAAATTGATGTAGAGTTAAGTTAGTACATATTTTTATTTTTTAAAAGATTTTATTTATTTATTTAGAGAGAGGGAAAGGGAAGGAGAAAGAGAGGGAGAGAAATATTGATGTGAGAGAGAAACATCGTGGGGGAAAGGGTTTTCAGGAACCACCATAAAGGACACATGGACATAACCAAGGGGGTGGGTGGGAGCATGGGAGGGAGTTGGGATTGGCTGGGGTTGGGGGGAGAGTGGAGGGGGGAAAATGCAGACAACTGTAATTGAACAACAATAAAGTAATAAAATCTTTATAAAAAAAGAATGAAAAAAAAGGGAAAAAAAGAGAGAAACATCGATAGGTTGCCTCTCTCACATACCCCAACCAGGGGCCAGACCTACAACCCAGGCACATGCCCTGACCAGGAATCCTAGGAATCAAACTGGCGACCTTTTGCTTTGTGGGATGACATCAACCAATGGAGCCATGCTGGCCAGAGTGATGTTTTTAATTCCATAGATAAGGGCCTGGCAACTAGGAAGCGTTAACTATGTTAGCTATTATTACTGTTATTTCACTGTGAGTCGCCTTTTGTTGGAAGAGTTGTTAATGCCTTTCATATATTACCACACTCAATCCTCAAAGGAAACATATAAAGTAGATATTATCATTTTCCTTATTCATAAATGAGGAAACTAAGGCACAGAGAAGGTAAATCACTGGCCTGTTTGACCCCGAAGATTAGGCATTTAACCATTTTAAACATAGTAAAATCTAGTCTTGTGTGCGGGTCAGGACATCAGAAGATGAGAGTTGTTAGTTCATGTAAATAGCCAGGCTAGAAACTCAGTGGGTTGAGGCTCGAAATAATCTTGTGAACAAAGCAACAGGGTAATTTGAAATGTCAGTGTGACATTCAGTACCACAGTGAATTAATAAGAAGTGACTGGAGGCCGTTCTTGTCGTGGCTGTAACGATCAGAAGCCATACTTTCTCTCCCCTCTTATCTCAGACTACAACAATGGGCAATGAGTAGAAACATTTTTCAAACAGCAGCTGAGACTTTTGCGTATACAAAGACGACATACTGTCAGTATCCAATTTCATTCATTTCTGTTGGAAGAAGTGTTGCTCTAAAGGCTATTATGTGATATGAGCCAGGTAAAAACTGAGAGGATTTTCTGTAATTAACTTGGTTTTGATAGAAAACACTTTCATCCTCCCCACCCTCTTTGTTTACTGAGGTGATGATCAGCCAGGCGTTTTGTGTGCCTTTGAGGCACGGGTCAAAGGCTTTGAGGTCCCAGGAAGTATGTATGCCACCTTGTAAAGTCCACCAGGCCACCCTGTGATGGATTACTCCTCCTGTTTCAGAATTCTTTCCCTTTGGCTCTTTCTTTAGTTACAGCTTCTTGGTTCTGGCTTTGGGCACTTTCTCTGTGTGCTCTCACTGCTACTTCCTGGATTCCATCAATACCATGCCAATAACTCTGTTCTGTCAATTATGAACAGGTCCCTACTTGCTCCTTTCTGGTCCTTATTTAGCAACTTGTACTTTAATAATTACAATTCTCTTTCCCCAAGGTAACTAATGGGGGTGAACATCTCAGCAGGTGAGGCTGGTTAGACCGTGTTGCCATTACTCAGATTCAGAGAGGTGAGGGGTCTCTCAGCTGAGACTACAGCTTTCCAAACCTGGGAAGTGCGCCTATGATTTTGACAGCGTGGATTCTTCTGTACTCAGGATAAAGGTTACAGTTTTGTCCTTACTTGGGAGGTAAGGTTGGGAGGAGGGGCACTTTCAATCCGAGCATGTATGTACAGTCAGGTCTTTAGAGCCCACGGACACGGGAAAGATCGGCGCTCAGTGAAATGCGGCATGGAAAATACCACTGTCCAGGTCAGAAACCTGGACCTCTGCTCTCTGTGTTTCTTTCTTGGCCCAACTGCCCGCCTCCATATCATCAGCCACCCCGGCTAGCTTTACCTTCAAAATATGTCCATTATCTGCCCACTTTTCTCCATCTCCCCTTCTGGTACTCTAGTCTAGGTCTCCATAATTTTGCACATGCAGTCTTCCGATAGCCTCCTAAGCAGCATTCTGCTCATGGGCTCCCACAGCTCATCCTCTACAGAGTAGTTAAATGAACTTGTAAATCATAAACCAGATCACATAACTCCCTTGCTTTGAAACCACTGACTTCCCACAAAACCCGCTATGGCCTGGTCCCAGCCTGTCTCACTGAACACACCTAGTACCACTCTTCTCTTGATCCCCATGCTGAGCCGAAGGGCGTTGTTCTTTTTCTTGAACAGAGTAAGCTTGTTGTAACCTCAGGGCCTTGGTACTTGCTGTTTCCTCTGCCAAGAAAGTTTCTGGCTCTAGTTCTAACCTGCCTCCTTTCCATAAAAACCTTAGTTGAAGGCTTACTTCCCTCAGGGAGGCCTATTTACCCCACCTAACATAGTTCTCTCCTGCCCCTTCCTTATGTCTGTTCACACCACAAATTTTTCCTGAGGGTCTGCTATATTTTAGGTGCTGTCCTGAGTGCTGACAATAAAGTAGTGAATAAGACCAATAGCAATTCCTGCCTTTGTGTGTCTTAGTGTCTAGTGTCCCATCAGGCTGTTTAATTTTCTTCATAGCACTTACTTCTATCTGAATTATTCACTGGTTTGCTTGTTTTAGTATTTCTGTCTCTACCCCAATCCTAAAACAAGATAGGGAAGAAGGAATCATTTCCATTTTCTCAGCATCGCTGAGGTGACCAGTCTCCAGGAGGCTGAAATTAGCAGGATCTGGAGACATCAAGGATTAGAGTGGGCCGTTTGTTAACCTGTCCTACGTAGACCTTCTTGAGCATGGGCACTCCCACACCGAGGTCAAGAATGGTACTTGTCAAATCATCACAGTAGCATCATTGATACAAATTGGAAACAGCAGGGTCCATACCCCAGTCTCTCTTGGGGGTGTTGTTTTGCTTTGTTGGCTAGAATCTCTATAGATAATATCTTTCTCTAGATTGCTTTTCATATATTAGAATTACAAAGTCATTCAGATTTTTTAAACTAAAACTCAGTTTGCAGTAATTTAGAATTACTGAGTTATTCATTAATTCTTCCTTAGAGATATTGATTGTTAGGTTTAAGCTGAGACCTAGGAGTCTACATTTTTAAGAGGCCCCCCAGGTGCTGAATTTTGTAAGATAATTTATAGAGCATAGCTTGATATTAGAAGCTCTGTCTTCAACTCAGAATTCTGGGTGTCATAGAATCTGCTGTTGTAATATCTCTTGAATTTAGGTGACTCTATGTGCAGGTGTCCTTAGGTAGTGCTGGCATATACTCATGGTGACACCTTTCATTGTCAAAAGTGTCACGATTTGGGTGATGTGTTATATGGTGACACTCTACGGGTGATATCTCACTCAGGAAACTGTTATGGACAGCTTTCTTGCTGGCAATGAAAAGATAGTTTTATTTGGAAGTGATGCAGTGAGGATCTGCCACTTGGCCAAGCGAGGGCTTCTGCCCTGAAAATGTTTGAATGATACCCAAACTATAGAACGTCGTCCCTTGTATTTTAGGAATTCTTGTTTCTTCTTTCTCCTTGTTGCCAGTCTTTTGAGACTTCCCATGGAAGTGCATGTCTTTGTACAGAGATCTGTGCTATCCAATACGGTGGACAGTGGCAGGCAGCATGTGGCTATTTACCTTTTAATTTAAATTCATAGTCACATTTGAAAATTCAGTTGTATTAGTTTCACCAGCCACATTTCAGTATTCAGTAGCCATGGGTGGCTAGTCGTGGCTCTATAGAACCATGATGTAGAACATTTCATCACTGCGGGAAGTTTGTATTGGACAGCGCTGGTCTGTTTTTTGGTTTTGTGTTTTTTGCTCATTTGGATTGATATCCAGCCCTTTTCTCAGTTAAGATTTGAGAAGAGCAAAATAGAAAAAGTGAAAATGATGTTTTTGGAAATTGAGTAAAAGATTATCTAGCCCAACCTCTTAATAGAATTGATGAGGAAACAGGCTCAGAGATTAGGTAATTGGCCAAGACCACTTGGCTAGTTCTTGGACAGAGTTAGCTAGAATGGGTATTCACACCAGTCAAGTAATCATAACTAATGGCTAACTGTCAAAATGTCCATCTGCAAGACAGGAACAATCACAGTAGCCCTTCCTCAGAGTGGCCTTGAGGAGGTCTTCCAGCATATGCAGATGCCATCTGCTAAGTGCCATCTCATGTCATTAAATGGCACGCTGGCTTTGCCAGAACATTACTAGCTATTTAGTGATACAGGAATTGATTTAGAAAGAAGCTACATCAAAATAGCTGTCGGAATGACTGAGTTCAAAGGTGAATCACACATTCTATTTTGTTACCAAGTGGACAGTGGGTTCCCCTAAGGAGATGTTTCCCATTTCAGATAGTGGTGTAAAATGGCTAGCGCAAGAGGCTTTGAAGACCCCTTAAGTGATGCTGTTTGTAGCACTAGAGCATTCCGACATCTTCAAAGGAAATGTTAAACCCTGTTCCTGTCTGTCCATTTGGCCTGGTGTGACTAATGTCCTGGCCCTCTTCAAAAGAAAGAGCATCTAGTTGAATGAACACCACTTCCCTCTGTGGAACAGCCTCCCAGGTCGGTGGTGGATTCATTGCTCTGGGAGAATTCTTTGATATAAGTGTACAGTGCAGGAAAGAGGCACATAGCCCTTGTTTGATCACTGGTTTGGGCTCTCCTCCTTTGGGGTGGGTACACGAAGAGGACAAATGTCAACAGATGGGAAGAATGATGAGGAGGCTCCGGGTATGAACTCTAAGCTCTTATGGGGAGGGAGGTATAAGAGGCTTAAATGGGAATGGAAAAATACAGTTAAAAAAATTTAAAAAAGCAAATGTAACAGGGGATTAGGGGAGACTTGCTACATAATTAAAAAAAATGGAGAGTATGACAGAACTATTATGAGACAGTTCAAACTGCATAGATTTAGAGTCAGAAATATTTAGTTAAATGCGCATTGATGGGCAAATTATTCTTCCTCTCTCAGCCTT
Source organism: Macrotus californicus (assembly GCA_007922815.1). NCBI lineage: Eukaryota > Metazoa > Chordata > Mammalia > Chiroptera > Phyllostomidae > Macrotus > Macrotus californicus. Next base: position 41,298 of record VMDR010006233.1, read on the forward strand.
GGTCTTTTATCAGCAGTAAGGAAAATGTTCCTGTTCTTCCTTTTTCATAGTGTTATTGGGAGAATTACATGAGAAATGGATCTGAAAATACCCGTAAATTGCAATGCCCTATGTAGAAATGAGTCACATTTACTCTTATTACTATTAATAGTTGAATATACACTTATTATTTACATCTTAAGGTCCTAGAACCACACTTGGAACCGAGTTCTTGTGATTGTGACATAATCTTTTTGAACTAAGCAAGAAAAATGAGTTGTCTCAATTATGTTGAGGACTTGGATATATAGAACTTCTTTACCTTTCCTTTTGGTCCTAAATATGGCTTAATTTTTGTACCTTTGCTAGGGAAGCAATGAATTGATCCTTCTAAGAAGTAAGGTATTATTTACTTTAAGGTACACAGACCATATTGACTGTGGAAACTGTGAGCTCTTTAGAATGTAGAGGAGAGCACAAGTCTTCTTTCGAAAATGACCAGAGTGAAAACTCACTTTACATGAGAGCTGGCTTTTCAGAAAAGACTGTGGACAATTGGGTGACCTGGTCATAAATTAACTAGGCAAACTCAGGGTACCTCTGTGGATATGAGAAGCACATCCTTTTTCTAATCTTTTTGTGGAAAGGCCGGGCTTGCCTCTTGTCTGATTTGTCATAGGTACTATACAGCATATAGATCCCCAGATCACTTTGTGTGGCTGCCCCGACTGTTTCTGGCAGAAGGCCCCTGGCTGAGAGGCCGGTTGGAACTGGAATCCCCCATAGGGCTGCGTCTTCCCGAAGAGGGTGGGTATGTCAGTTTCAGACAAGGAGTCTCAGGAGAAGTAAGGGGAGCCCCTGGGAGGTCATATTCTCAATAAAGGAGGAAACAGTGTCACCTCATTTCACCAGCCAGGAATGGGTAAATTATGAAGGTAAGTTTAGAAAAACAATGTGAAAGCCTTTTTGTTAAATACGGAGGTTTGGAAACACATTTGTATGTACTTTCTCCTTAAACTGCTATTACAGTTACACACACACACACACACACACACACACACACACACACACAGGGGTGGGAATAAGTAGGTTTACAGTTGTTTGTATGGAAAGTAACACAATAGTTTATAAGTAAATAATACAAGAATAAACTGTGTTTTGCATACTCATAACCATAAATCTACTTTTGCCCACCAGGTGTATATGTGTGTGTGTGTATTCATGTACTGTATGCCTACTGTGCCGCATACTTGCTTACGAGAGCCCCGTAAGATCATTGTTATTGCCCCTTTGCCCAGGAGAGGGAACTGAGGCTCAGGTTATACAACAGGGAGTCAGGATTCTTGGTTGGGTCCAGAGCCCTCACTTAACTTACTATATTATTTTGCTTTCTTTGTTTACAAAGTGCATTTAGATCTATTTTTTTTTTCCATTTGATCTACCCCCATCCTGTCTGGTTCAATGGCAGGTTTCTGTGTCCCTGTTACTTAGACGGACCCTCAGAGGGATGCAGTGACTTGTCCCAGGTCAAACAGCTTGTTGAGAATGCCTCAGTCTCATATATACATTTACCTCCATAGATACTGAAACTGTCTAAACACTGAAAACAGACGGGTGTATTGCTGAAAGCTAGCAGCGTGTTGCCAATAAAGCATGATTCGGCATGTAGCAGACTCACGCTCAGCCAGGGCTTTTTGTGTAATGAGACATTTGTCGTACATGTTTTGACGCAATCTCGGGTGCTCTTGAACTGCTTTGTCACAGCATGGCTCTCATGTGATTTTCTGGCAAAACAGATGAGTGATCAGATGCTAAAAAGCATGTGATGGGGATAATGAGAGCAGTGGTTAAAAAAATGCTGATGGGAAAGATGGAAATGCGGATTTCGGGAATTCTAGGGTGCAGAACAAATGCCCGCGTGTAGCACAAATCTTTGCTGGCCTGCTGAAAGTTACTTCTACCCAGCTGTTAATGACCATATTGGAAATGTCAGAAAAAAGTGAAATTCTTGTTTGGAGGGGGCTATTAAAAGGACAATACTAGTAGTAAAATTAGAAATGCATTAGCTTTGCTTTACAAGGTCTAGACAGCATCATTTTTGGCACCAGAAGAGTCTCCTATGCACATAGGGGATGGCATTTGGCAGCTTTATGATCTTCCCCCATAAAATGATTATTGCCTCTTGAATCCTATACCATTTATCACGTGGTTCATAAATTGAGTTACAAATCCCATAATATCAAATGTCTGTTCTGATCAGCCCTTCAGTCTTTTTAATATTTATGTGATTTCCTGGGACAGAGCTTGGCGAAGGTTGTGCTGGGTGCTGGAAGCTGGAGGAGCGGCGGGGTGGAGCAGCTCAGAGAAACCTGGGGGGCGCTGACTGACAGATTTCGTGTCCACTGAACAAAACAATTGGGTTATACCTGACAGGTGCAGCGCAACGAAATGCGATGCTGTCACTGCTCGGGTCCTGATAGCTTCGGAGGGAGATGGCGCATGCTTATGCCAAAAATATTTCCGTGGTGATGTGTGGATTGCAGGGACCTGTGGACTGTGAATTTGTGCTCATCAAGGGCAAAAATAAATTTTTAAAAGCTGTTAGCTTGTGTCAACTCTTGTGTAACCAGATTTCCATGGACTTCCCATCATGATGCACAAAATCATACGAGGCATGTTTTGAAAGTCAAGCCAGGGGCAGATCTCAGGGACATTTGACTTAAAGCCTTGAGAAGCCAAAGAACTGGAATTCTATTTCAGACATAGGCTTTCCGTACAGTGCATGTATTCCGTCATTTGTCCTTTCACACAAAACATTTACAAATTGCAATTAGAGGGAGCCTGCATTGTTAGCCAGGACAAATAAATGTCATTTGACAGTGATGCATTAACATGTAATGTGCAGTATCCTACCTGCTAGGAGAAGCAGGAAACGCTCTTTTCATGATATGCACAAGAAGCCTGGGGTGCTAACTGATTACTGATGGTGAGTATTTCTCTCTGAAAGCCCATTCTTTACCGATACCTGGTACTTTGTGAAAAGGCTGGTTCCTGCTAGGTCCACAGGATTCAGGAGAAGCTGATTTGTGACTTATTGTAGGGGGATTTAGAAGGAAAATATGTCCTGAGTAATAGCACCCCTACCAGCACTGACCTAGTTGAGCAGTGGTTTCTCTAGCTAAGTGTTTCAGTGAACTCAACACACTGCCAAAGGGTCAAAAGTGAAGATGTTGCTGAACTACCTGGTTGGGAATTAGCCTTTTGACAAACATAGACACAATGTCTTCCCTCACAGTTATGGTGATTTTTAATCACAGGGTGCTTGTTAGTGCTTTCCTGCAAATAGGCTTCAATCAGGGACACCCCTTATCTCTTCCCCCAAATGTTTTGATGTTTCAGTATCTTCAAATCTTGAAGCAGTTTCAAAAAGTCATGATACTTTACTTCCCAGAAGGCCTTTTTGCTCTTATGCAAATTTGTACCCCCTCTAATAAATGTCAAGCTTTATATTTCAGTTTGTTTGGCAGTTGGGTGAAGCCTTATCAACAGAGCTGAATTCTGCTCTCTCTTCAAAATAGAGGACGGAGGAACCCTGCTTCCCTAGGCACTCACCTATATCTACTGTGTGCTGGACACTTCTGTTAGGGCTCAGGGGTTGGCCAAAAAAATAAATAAAATCAAGTATATATTTTTGGAACATAGCCATGCCCACTAATCTACCATTATTTATGGCTGCTTTTCCCTACGGTGGTAGAGCTGAATAATTGAGACAGAGCTCATATGATCTGCAAAGCCTAACATTCTTTCTATGTAGCTCTTCAAAGAAAAATTCAGTGGACCCCTGAGTTAGAGACTGGGCATTCAGAAATGAAAACAGGCTGTTTCTGCCCTCAACTTTTAATACAAGTGAGAGCTAAGAATTACATGGGGCTTTTAGGCCGGGCATCATGTATAATGACTTGTTTGAGTACTGTAGTGACCAACACAATCCCCATTTTACAGATGAGGAAACTGAGGTTATTTAAAGCAAGTGTAGAAAGAAAGAAGGAACTCCTACCCTTCTAGACAGCATGGATGGAGCTGGAGAGTATTGTGCTAAGTGAAATAAGCCAGACAGTGAAAGACAAATACCATATGATCTCACCTTTAAGTGGCACCTAATCAACAAAACAAACTAATGAGCAAAATAGAACCATGAGACTTAGAAATAAAGAACAAACTGACAGTGGCCAGAGGGGAGGGGAAGGGGGGTAATAGGGGAAAGAAGGGAAGGGTCAAGTCAAGAGACATGTGGAAAGGATCCATGGACAAAGACAATGGGAGGGGGGAGTGGGTAGGGCAGAAGTGAGTAATGGGGGGAGGATGGGAACAACTGTAATTGAACAACAATAAAAAAAATTAAAACAAGTGTAGTATAGCCAAGATTCAAGCACAGAAGCTGGAATGCTTAGATTTGATTTAACTATGGCAAGCCACCACATGATTTCTGTGACTTAGTTGATTGTGGAACACTTGAATACATAAAGTATTTAGACATTATAAGAAGTAGAAAAAATCTGAATGTAATTGCTGTTACTGCAGCAGAAGCTGAGAGAGGATTCGGCATCACTGATGGTAAGAGAAGTTCACAACTTAGACTAGGACTGACCTAGGGATCAGTTTAGAAGAGTTTGATCACGGTTTTCTATCCAACTGTGCCTCACACGGGGCTAAATGTCATCTAGTGACAGCCTCACCCAACAGGGGGTGATGTCAATAGTTTATACTCTTGGGGGAAATTGTTAATCAGGCAAACGACTTTTGTTACTGCTTATGTAATTGGCAACCAGTTCTGTAAATACGTATAGCTTAGTGAGAGACGAAATAGGAACAGAGGTTTTCATTTTTGATTTATACATTTATTTTTCTACACAGGTTCTTAAATAGTTATTTTAAATATAATTTGATAATATTGTAGTTACACCGAATAAATCAAAGAGAGAGACTAATGGATGTGAAAAAATGCATCATAAATTGCAACATGCTCATACATTATAATGGCAAAGATTAATACATTATTTTTTACATGCACATACATTTTTAAAAAGCAAGACTAAAAAAGAGTTTAGAAATATGCTCTTGCTTGAGCCTTGGGGCTAGGAGTCCGTACTTCTCTCTAAAGAAATGAATCTGCGTGACAGGTCAGTTGTGTGCAGAGATGTATTTCGATGAAGCCTCCAGGACAGTGACACTAGGGTACATTTTGAAGTCATAGGGGTCTGGGGTTTATTTACCTTGAGCCTAATCTGTGGGACTTGGGCTACTTATGTAACCTTTCTGAGACCAGTTTTCATTCTTGTAAAATGCGGATTAAATT
>VMDR010006234.1:0-46677 GCA_007922815.1 Macrotus californicus
CCCCCTGAATGGTGATTCTTGAGAGAGAGATGGCCGTTCAGCCTCGGTCTGCCCACGTCGACCGCCTTCCGGGAGCCATCGCCCGTTCCACCGTAAATGCTCCCACTGTCCTGACCGCCTCGTTGGCAAACACTGAAACCCGAACTTCAAAGTGACAGACAAGCCCCGTGGTGACATAGGAGAGAAAAAGCCACACATTGATGAGCTTCCAACTTTTTTCCACTATTGTTTTTAATCTAATCTTTATTGCATTTTTCTCATTGCCATTTAGTCCCCTCATACCCCCTCCTCCCAGCAATCACCACACTGTTGTCCAGTCCATGAGTCCTTTTTCCTGTTTGCTCAGTCCCTCCGTCCACTATTATTTCAATGCCCTTCAGTGAGGGGAGCCTCCCTGCTGAGTGTGTGAAGCCCGAGTTTGCCTCCCCAGCAGGGACACAAACACCACAGCCACTTGGGCAAGTTGCTTGCCTCCTCTGGGCTTCAGTAATCTCTTCTAGGAAATCGGGGTGATAATTATGTCAATCGTGATAAAATGCACATAACATTAAATTTACGGTCTTAACCATTAATTGTGTAGCTCAGTGGCAATGAGCACACTCACACTGTCATGCAGCCGTCCCCACCATCCATCTCCAGAACTTTCTTCACCCTGCGGAACCGAAACTCTGTCCCCGTGAAACACCAACCCCCTGTTGTCCCCTCCCCCCAACTCCTGGCAACCTCCCACTTTCTGTCTCTGAGCTTGACTGTGCTAGGTGCCTCACAGAAGTGGAATCATACAGTATTTGTCCACTGGGGACTGGCGTATGTCACTTAGCATGATGTCCCCAAAGTGCATGTGCTAGCATGTCCTTCCTTTTCAAGGCCGAGTAATGTTCCATGATGCGCATAGACCACATGTTATTTATCCATCCACCGGAATGACAACTTTTGAGAAGAGGCTGTGCCCTGTTGTTGCTCCTGTGTCTTTTAGGATAACCCGAAGTTGTCATAAATGGTTTAGGTTCCCTCCGCGTCATCAAAGGAGATGTGTGTTCTGAAATAGTGCACCTTGTTCTAGCTGCTTGAAAAGCCTTCCCTAGGCCCCAGCCTAGTGTGACTCTCCATCCCCAGGGCCCAGTTCGCAGGAGGAGTGGTGGACGCTGAGGGCATCCACTGAATGACCACTGGTCCTGGTGGCCTTTCTCCTGGTTTGAGGTCACTGGATGCCCAGGCCAAGCTGGGGTCAGTGTTGTTCAGAAGGTGCGTCTGTTCTCTGGCCTTTTCCAGCTTCTACAGCCATTTACATTCCTTGGCTCCTGGCCCACCCCTCCTCCATGTTCGAAGCAAGTGGTGTAGCATGTCCAAACCCCTCCCTCTCTGTTCCCACCATCGCATCTCCTTTTCTGATTCTGACCCTTCTGTCTCTCTCTCAAGGCCCCTGTAATTACATTGGACCATCCAATGGCCCAGGGTAATCTCTTCATCTAACAACCCTCAACTTACCGCTGCCAAGGCCCTTTAACGATCTGCATTGTTTCCCGGGGCTGCTGCAACAAATTGCTACCAACTCGGGGATTTAAAATGACAGAAATTTAGTCTCTTATGGTTTAGTCTCTTTGGGCCAGAGGCCCAAAGGCAAGGGGTCAGAGGCTTGGTTGATTCCTGCTGGGCTTGAGGAGAGCCTGCTGTGTGCCCCTCTTCACCTGGCAGTGGCAGCCGGCAGCCCTGGTGGTCCTCGCCTTGCAGCTGCATCCCTCCGCCCTCACATGGCTGTCTTTCCTCTGTATGCGTACATCTGTGTCCAAGTTTTCCTCTTTTAAGGACACTGTCATCGGACTACAGCCCACACTCACCCAGCATGACCTCATCTTAAACTGGTGACATCTGCAAAGAGGCTCCTCCCAATGAGGCCACATTCATGGGTTCTGTGTTGAAATGAATTTTGGGGAGACCATTCAACCCGCTGCACCATGTAAGGCAGCACTCACTCACTCTGGGGATGAGATGCGGGCATTTGGGGGCCAATGTTTGATCAGTAATAGATGGGTCGTGCAGGTGTGCTGGTGGCTTCAGGGTGCCCGTCCGTCAGGGCGCAGGAGGCCCAGAATAATGCACTCTAACGCCTTCATTGCCAGTTAGTCAGAGGACTTGAACAGGGTCCTCGGAAGCCAGCCCCCCAGGTAAGGATAGGAGGCCTTTCCCCTGATTGTCCATCCGGTAGGCTGCCAGGCCGCTGCCAGAACAGGTTTCCAGGACAAGCCGCCTCCCCTGCCCCTCATGGCAGGTTAACAGGTCCCTGGGGGGAATGAGGAGGATGAGAAGATTCATCCTCTGAAGGCCTGTGATGGTCCTTACTGCGCACTGTCCCCACAGAGCCAGCTGGGGGGCAGTTTGGGGGCCTATTCCATGAGAAGAAACTGAGCCTTCAGGACAGCCCCACCTATCTGCATTCACCCAGCTGGCGAGGGGGCAGGGGCGGTCCAGTGCGCCCTTCCCGGGGCCCAGCTCCAGACCGGGAATGGATGAGCCCGGCCTCCTTTGTCTTTGAAGCCTTAGCCCTAACTCGGCTGCGCCTCTGAGTGAGTGACCCTGAGAATAGTGACGATGGCCTGTGGTGACAGTCCCCCGGGGCCAGGCACTTTACAGAGCCGGCAGACCAGAGCCCGGGGGCCCCTTTAGGGTTGAACAGATGGAAATTGGAGCCTTAAGCCCTGCAGATAATAAGTTGCAGACTCCAGATCCCAACTCGAGTTCTTGTGATTCCAAAGCATGTGTTTTTTTTAAATTTTCATTTTCTTTTTTACTATGGTAAAGTACACATAACAAAATTTACCATCTTAAGCATTTTCAGACGTGAAGTTCAGTGGTATTAAATGCTTCATTGTGTGGTACAACCATCATCACCATCCCTCTCCACAACTTTCATCTTGCAGAACTGACACTCTCTAGCCATTAAACAGCAGTAATTCCACATTCCCTCTCCCCGCCCAGCCCACGGCAACCACCGTTCCACCTTTTGTCCATATGATTCTGGCTCGTCTGAGTGTCTCATGTAAGTCTTTCTGGGTTTGTCTTATTTCCGTAGCATAAATTATGTCCTCAAGGTTCATCCATGTTGCAGCATATGCCAGAATGTCCTTCCTTTTCAAGGCTGAATAATACCCATTGTATGGATAAGCCACATTTTGCTTATCCACTCATCTGTCAACGAATCCTTGGGTTGCTTCCATGTTTTAGCTCTTGCAAAAAAAATATTGCTATGAATGTGGGTGTGTGACTCTCTCTCCAAGACTCTGCCTCAGCTCTGTAAGTATGTATGCAGAAGCGGAGTCACTGGGTCATGTGGTAGATAACATGTTTGATTTTTAGAGGAACCACCATACTGGTATTTTGTTGGTTTTTGTTTTGTTTTCAATTACGATTGACATAAAATACTGTATTAGTTTCAGGGGTACAGCATAGGGAGTTCTATGGGACCGCCCTCATTCTGGCGACATGGGGCCAGATCTGGAGACCTCTGTGGCTGCCACAACCGTAAGGGTTCTACTGGCATCTGCGGGTAGAGGCCAGGACTGCCGCAAACATCCCTCAGTGCACAGAACGGCCCTGCCAGTTGCACAGCCCCAGGGCCAGCGGTACCGAGTACGGACCCTGGGCTGGGCTGTTTGCAGGGGGTCCTGTTCACTCCGTCCTGCACACTCGAGTTCTTCGTGGTGCTTAGTGAGGTCTGTAATCATCTGGATGGCTAACTTTCAGGGGAAATATCTTTTTATTGTCCCGAGTGTAAGTCCAAGGCAGCAGGGACCTTTCCTGTCTTGTTCGCCGCCGACTGTCCAGCGCCTGGCCGATGCCTGGTGTGCGGTCGGTGCCCGGTAACGGTCTGTTTTTGAGCGAACGCACAGGAACCCGTAATGAGTGCTTCTGTCTCTCCCATTTAGTCAGATCTGCACAATGAAGCAAAATGAAATTTTGCTCCACTTCAATTCAAATTAGATTGATATTAGTCCAATCAAATCCTGTTGTTCAGGATATCATGTCAAATGCTGACTGGCCATTTGAGAAGTGTCTATAATATGGACACTGAAAATTCACCTGCTCTCCACCTGCTGGAAAAGAACTGAGACAGGAAACAGACCATAAACTGAGTATTTAATTTATAAAATGTCACCGTTTTTATTTTGTCGTTGTAAAGAGGTGTATCTCAACCAGATTGTAACAAAATTACCACAGCTTACTCCAAAAGAAAATTTTAATACAAGAAATTTTAGAAAATTAAACACATTTGTTTAAAAATTCTATCATGTAAACCTTAACATAAGAGGGTAGTTAAGATGACACTACACATTTCCGAGCGAGCCTGCACGCGTCCTGGCCTCATTTACATACGGATGGCGGACCAGACTCCGCTGTGTTGCCTTCTCACCCTGATGGCCAGGCCGCTGGCACCGTCGTGGGGACTCGGCCAGGCTGAGGGCCTCCGACCTGGGGTGGGCATGGCTCCTGCATTCCAAAAACCCCTCGTCCAAGAAGTCAGTGCCTGCCGGGCTAAGCAGCGCTTTACCGAACGGCTGTGCCAGGGATGGTGAAGCTAAGGCTGCAGAGGTAAAGACATTCTTTCTAGGATGAATCCTAGATAATAAAAAATCCTGATGAGCTCCCCTGCCCCCTCACTCCTGGAAACGCATGTCCTCCAGGCTCATTTCTGGAGTGTTGGCTACAGCTGCAAAGGTACAGCTGTCATCTAGTTCCCTTCCATGTCCCCAGTCCCAGGTTTGGCAAGGGCGTCTCCTGCACAGTCTATAGGTGGGAAAGAGTCAGCGAGGTGGATGAGTGGCCTCTCCCCTATAGTTCCCGATGGCTGGAAACAGCCCTGAGCGGTCTCGAGGGGCAGGTGGTAGCCTGGACAGGCCAGCTGCGGTGTCGTTACAATGGGAGCACATTCGAGTGCTGGTAAGAACTGACCCTGGACCCAAAACACTAACGAACCCAGCACGTTCTGCTGGTGGCATGATCACCCAGGCTACAGGCTCAACCACCTTTCAGAGAAATCAGATCATCTTTTGTCTCAAAGAAACTGAGTGGGTAGGTCAGAAAGTCCGTCCACTGTGGCCCTTGGGATTCAGCGACAACAGTAAGGGCCCTGGGACGAAAATCAGGCCTGCACCCTGGCACCGGCTCTGGGCTGGAGACATGAAGTCCAAGGCGAGCTGATGAGTGCGTGTCCGCAGCGGGGGGCTGGGTGGAACAGGCTTTGCTCAGGGCGGGAGCCCATCAGCGCTGCGCCCTCGTCCCTACTGACCCAGTAGCTGGAGCTGTTTTGGAGGCATAATCAAGACCACGTGTTACAGAGACATGAAAATGAAATTTTTGGCACGGAAATCTTAGATAAAATATACAGTGCTACAATTGTGTAAAATTAGCACAGAAGCCAATCTGAACAGCAAATATTTAGTGAAACAATTCACAATATTTAAAAAATAATCGCTCCAAAAGGCCTTGTGTAGAAGCAGGCTCCTGCCTGCCGGAAGGGTCCTCTGTCTGCCAAGGCTCAGCCCGCAGGCCGGGGAGACGGTCCAGCGCGTGCAGCATCGTCCTGAGTTAACACCCAGGAAAAGCCGAGACAGTTATTGCCTTTGTGGTTGGAGACTGAGTACGAGGTGTGCCCCGTCTGGGATATCTCTTGGCTAATCTGATGTTGTGGGCAGTGGGGCCCATGGCAGGGTCTTCCTCAGGCAGGTCTGGAGCATGCCCATCCCTAGGACTAGGATGGAAACCAGCCTATTCTTTGCCCTGTTACCTGCCAAGGTGAGGAGACTGACTGAGTGCCTCTGGATGCTGGGGCTTGTACAAAGGAGCCAGGATGGAGGAGGAGTCTGGAGGGACGGGTTAGAAGGTGCCTGCTGGGGCACCAGAGAACAGGGCCTGGCCTCCACGGGGTGTGGGGACGAGGGTGCAGGAGGCAGCTGGCATCTCTGGGCTGGCGGCTGAGGCCTGGAACCCTGTGACTTGGTCTTCAGGTGGGCAAACTGTGCCATGTGACACTGAGGAAAAGGAGGCCATGAGCGGGCCTGGCCACAGCCCTGCTGCTTCTGGTCAACCTGGCGGGTGGTCTGCCTTCTCCTGACTCTGGCCCTAAACCTGGGCATTAATTACTGGGCCTCCAGGGCCGGACCGTCTTGCGTTAGCTACAATGGTGTCATCAATCCCAGAGATGTAACAGCTTTAATTGCCTCTGTTTTGTCAGAGTCACAACACAACCTGCTGCCCTGGTGAAATTTCAGTGGTTACCAAAAGACTCATCTTAATGAGCTCTGAGCCAGAGCACAGCCAAGTGCAGTGATTAGGCCTTGTCCTCAAACCCTTGCCCACTAGTCTCTCGAGTGTCCTGTCCTTGCAACTCAATCAGGTGCCCCTTTTGTAACCGGGACGCCCTTGGGTGTGCCGGGCTATTGGGTGTTAAGCGTGACCTCCACGGACACAACAACCACCCGTCCCCCAGGGGCCTGACTAGACAAATGTCAGGTTGTTTTAGCTGTGGCTCCATGCTCTCTGCAACTGACTGCTTGCCAGTGACGTGCGTGTGTGCCCGGGAACGAGTCTACAAGCTGCAGTTGGCTGGGAAGGCTCGCTCCCTAGTCGGGAGTTGCTCTGGTCTAGGTCTGTACCAGCCTTGGACCGCTTTCCTGGGGGCTTTGGTTTTCTCTTTTAAGGAGACATCTCTGCCCACCCTACTCTTCCTGTTTGTTTCATCTGGGGGAATGCAGCAAGAAACAAATGAGACGCAGGCAGAGACAGACCCTAGTGATATTCTTGCTAAAGCTTCCTGGGAGCCGACAGCTTGCCTTTGGTGAGCGGACCTGGAGTGGACTCTTGAGCCCCATCTAGGCGTGGTCCTCAAGGTTCAAGGCCCTCTAGAGAGAGGCAGACCCCATTGGTTTCCCTCTGAACAAGGAGGGCTTCTACTCTTGGCTGTCAATTTTGGGGTCACCAAAAAATCTTCTAACTGGATCAAGGACACAGGCACCTTCTGTTGGTCCTTTCCACAGGGCTGTCTTTTGTGCTGATGGGTCTCAGCGGGCTGAGTATTTGGAGGGAGGACCACAGCCTGCCCTCCGAACTGGGTCTCGGTTGAAGGGCAGGTGAATGTCCTGGGGGGGTGGCATTTAATGCACCAGCTCTCAGCCTGGACCTGTGACCCCGGGGGGTTTGTCTCCTTCAGGAACTAGGGGTCAGGGATTTTCTGAGCAGCTGAGTGGATGAGATCATTGCAGAGCATTCTATGTGATTCCAAAATTAAGGCTTTGAGGAGCTGCTGCAATGGGCAGGTCACGTGCATGTCTGAGCTGAAATCAGGGGGGTGGTCTTGCACTGAAGATGGATCTGGGTTTCTGTGTGAGCACAGCACAGGGTGCAAAGCGGAAGCCGCTGGTGATGCCCGCAGGGCCCCTAGGAACGTGCTTTTACAATCTTCACTTTGGGAGAGTAGGGCAAGTTTTCCACGAATAGTTAAGCTTTTAAAAAGGGGGAGGCAGGGTTTTTCCTTTTAAATTACAGGCCGGATGTGGGCTTTCTTCTCCAGACTTAGCATCTGTCCTGCCGTAGCTGGGAAGCAGGTCCCTGGAGGGAATAGCATGCAGATGTTTTGGGTCAGGTACCAGACAGACTGGCCGATCAGAGCCGTGGGCCTGGGTGGGGGCCCTGAAGGTGGGTGGTTCTCTCCCACATCTAACTCACACTGAAAGGAGACTTCTCAGGCAGGGTCCACTGTCCAGACAGGCGGAGCTGGGGCGGTCTTTCGGCGGGGATCCAAGACTGCCTTCAGAATGACTGAGGGCAGGAAACACAGCCTGTGCGCCCGGGCCCTGAGAGTCCTGATGGTGTAGTCCAGGGGACTCTGTTGAGAGCGGCCTGCCCCAGCGACCCAAGGGGCCCTGTGGGCTTGGGGCCGAAACAAAGGAAGAAAGAAGCCATGTTGCCTTTCTAGGACACAGTCCCTCAGGTGCTCTAACCCCCACGAGCTAAGAGCAGGGATGCCCACCACACATTCTTGCTTCCAGCCCCGAGGGCAGCAGGACCTCTGCTCACCGGGGCACGGCTCACCAGGCTGAATGTTCCCTCAGGAGCTTTTCCAGCCTCATTCTCTGCAGGGCTGTGCGCACATCAAGGCAGCTTTAGAACTGCCCTAAGGTTCGTGGGGCTGACAGAACACACAGCATAACAACCTTCCAGGTGAGTCTTCCTGGAGCCAGCCTCTGTCCAGGAAATGCTCAGGGCACACCAAGTTCCGAGCTGACGCGTCGATGCGCCCCAGGTAGAGGGTGTGCGGCCTTCCAGTGACCCTCAGTCACACATGCACATCATCCGACTCCCCACGTTCCGTCTGTCTTCCGGTTTAACTTATTCCCGTGTGGTCTGTTTCACAATTTCATATCTAGTTTTTTAGTATTTCCTCCAGAAAACGCAAATTCTTCAAAATGGTACTCAGTGGCTGAAGATGGCTCTTGCCCCGGGGGAAAGACAGTCCCATGATTCTCGCCGTAAACCCAGGCCAGACGCCAGGTCCTGGGGGGGTCTGGTGTGGAGAGCAGGAGGGGCCCGCGGCGGTGGCCACGCTCTCATCTTTATCCTCTTCCCGCTTGTCAGCCAGGCCTGTTCCGAGATGGGGGACAGGGGCTCAGCCCAGGGGCACACAGGGCCCCGTTCCCACAAGAGCATGTTGGGGGCAGGGGTGCACTGCGGACCCGTGTCTAGGGTTCAGATGGAGATGATCACGGTCTGTGCGAGGCGGACACTGTGTTCAAGTTCATGGAGAGCCATGGTGCAGTCACGGAGCTCCGGAGCTGGGCATGACAGCCAGAGGGCTCCCGGAGCCTTCTGCAGAGCTGGGTCTCTCACAGCCTCCAGGTCTCTTGGCTTGTGAGGCCATAGCCCCCAATTTCTGGACAGCCCAGGGCTCTCCAACATGGGGTCACCAGGTTGCTGCGATGGTTCCGGCCTGGGTGGGTGAGGTTCCCCCAAACCTGACAAAGGTGCATGTGGGTCCAGAGGCCTCAGGTTTCCTACACGGGCTGGACCGTCCAGAAGCCAGTGGTGCTTCAGGAACCACAGTTCAGCCTCACTCAATGGCTCTTTCGCACGAAGGCCACAGCACCAGACCCCGGGAGGAGCGGCACCACAGAGCTGCTGCCGGCCATGGTGGCGCAGCCAGGGTGTCTCGTGACCACTGGTGGAAGGTAAAATGGAGAGGAACACCCCCACCCCAACTTGGCCACAGGGAGCAGCAGGCAATTACATTAAAAAAAAAAAAAGACTGTAACAGTCATTCTGATCCCCTGTGGGAAAGAGTCAAGAGGTTGTTTCTGAGTGAGTCTTCTGACCAAGTGAAATACCGAAGTTGCGCATCTCGGCCAGGGGGCTCCACGCCCAGCCTGGCGCCCACCCTCCTGCCGGCCCCAGGGCTGGAGGGCGGAAGCGGGCGACCCTTGCTGCTCAGGGCAGACCCTGGGAGAGTGGTGCCCGTGTGTCTGAGTCTGTCCAGCAAGGAGCCACCTTGCTCTCTGACTGACCAGTTTAATCAGGGTGTCACGGAACCGGCGGGGAAGGTGTGCTCTCTGGGGTTCACCAGGTGGAGGTGGTTGTCACTCCAAGGTGGAAGGGGTCAGCTGCTGTGGCCACATGGGATGCAGGGTGGCCAGGGTGGAGGCAGCTGGCACAGCACATAGGGCCCGAGTCTGGGATTCCATCGAGGTCAGAGGTCGCCGCTCTGGGGCTCCACGTTGCGCGTCTCCCTGGGGTGACTGCGGGACAGCTTGGGGAAGCGGGAAGCCACTTTGGGCCGGCTGTTCTTGTTCAGTGGTTCTCCGGGAGGGGTGATGTCACTATAAGACAGAGCAGGGGAGAATCTGATTAAGTCAGGGTTCCAAATGCGAAGGAGTGGGAGCCCTGCAGGAGTGTCAAGGGCTGTGGTGCCCAGCTCTGACTGCTGAGGGCAGCATGGAGAAATCGAAAGTCCTCATCACTGCAAACGTTCTGTCTTCCAAAAGCACTCAAGCATCGCTGTGGTCCAAGCCAGCTTGTGGGGCCAGCCGCTGGACCGTATTTAAGGCTGTGAAAGAAGGTACCAGCCATGGCTCCCCCCCCTCCCCCCCGTTTTCACTGATCTTTCAGCAAAGGCACGTTTCAAAGTTACAGAAAAGAGGACGCTTTGGAGAACACTGCATGTAAAGTTGTAAAAGAGAGGCAGCACAAACAGGGTAGGAGCTCCTTGTAGAATTTATCCTAGGAGAATAGGATGGACGCCAACGTCTAATTAACATGTGTGGAAGAGCCAAAACTGGGAAGAAAATACAGGTCCAGCACAGGGGATACTGACCCTGGTTATCCACACCCATGCGACAGGGCCGCAGGCGCCTTTAAGGACAACAGTGGGTGCATTTACTGACCCAGGGGAACAGTCAAACAAGGTCGGGAGGGTGTAGGGTCTCCTGGCTTGGGGCTGTTGGGCTGGAGCTTCAGGAAAAGACTAAAGATTAGACTGTAGAAGAAGGAAAATAGAAGCCATGTTTCAACGACATGGTGCCTCATCAGTTTGTAAGACATGAGTAAAATAGCGAGCAGCTTGGTTCTCCAAAGATGTCTGGATCTGCATAGTTACTGGGGCGAGTGGGTCAGGACCCCGGGATGAGACAGGTGAAAGGGAAAAGCCCAGTCACAATATTTTCTCTAGCAACACACGAGATGTGGAAAGCCAGGGAGAACGAGGCATGCCATTCAAAATGATGCCATGGGAAAGACAACACGGCGCAGACTTCTAGTGTTGGGACCCGGCCTCAGAGCTGCTGCGTGTCAGCGTGCGAAAGGGGGTCCTACTGTGTGGGAGGGAAAGCAGACAGTGGTGAATGCAGGGGTAAAAATACTGCAAGGTGACGAGCAGCAACAAGCACAGTTGGTAACATCACATAGCTGAGTGACCAGAAGGAAGACAAGGCTCAGTGGACATTCCTGTTTGGCTAGCGTCTGGTACTCTCACTTCCAAATCATGCATGGTCTATATAGTTTCTAAGAACAAGAATTAGAATATTCTTTTATATTAAGAAAAGACAGTGGGAAGGTCCAACCCGGTCATGTATAGAAAAGCCCTGAAGGATGTTCCTTCGTTCCTCCATCCCACGGACCTTCCTTGAACACGCACGTGGCCCGAGTGTGGTCCTGGGCACTGGGGGTAAAACAGTGAACAGCACAGGCTCACCCAGGCCCTGTGGAGCTCACCGCTGGGGTGGGGACGGATGTGAAAATGTCACCTGTTATGACTTAGGTTGCACATGCAACCAGAGCCTCCCTGAGGGGCAAGTGATGGCAGGCAGTGCCTGAGAGAGCGCCATGTGGGGCTGAGGGGCAGGCCTGGGTGAAGGGGATAGGGACAGGGACGGGGCCTGACAGTAAAGGGCACGGCTGAGGGATCTTGGCAGGAAGCCCACAGCTGGTTGCAGTTTAGGTGACTGGTGCCTGCTGGGTGGGGTGGCGTGGAGGGGACAGTGCTCTGGGCCCAGGGAGCACACAGAAGCCGGGGCTATGGCTGTGGACGCAGGGGTGGGGGACTCATTTCCTACGGCTGCTCTAACACTGCCACACGTCCAGTGGCTTAGACAGCACAGTGGGCTGTCCTACAGTCCTGGAGGTCAGACATCCAAAATGGGTTTTACGGGGCTGAAGTCCAGACATTGGCCAGGTAGCTCCTCCTGGAGGCTCAAGAGGAGAATCTGTTTCCTCGCCCTTTCCAGCTTCTAAGGCTGGTGGTGCCCCCATCCTCAAAGCCAGCAGTGCTTCAGCACCCTCTCCCCTTCTAAGGGTTCCACACTGGGCCTGCCCGGATAATCTTCCCATTTCCGAGACCTGTAATCACACCTGTGAAGTCCCCTTTGCCATGGAAAGGGACACCTGTAGGGCTCCAGGGAACAGGATGTGGACATTTTGGGGGTCATGACCTGTCTAGCACAGACTTTTTTTTTACCAGCACTTACTATCCTTACTTCTTACCTTTGTACCACTGGCAGCTCACAGTCCAATGAACCTCTGCGTATCTCTTGGTTTGAAAGGCTTTAAAGCACAGCAAAATATTTCAGTGGTGGCTTATGCGCTAATCTCTCTTTTTTAGAACTATTTTAAAAACTTTTCAATCACAGTCGACATAGAATATGATATTAGGTTAAGGTGTAAAGCACAGTGCTTGGACATTTATCTGCCCTGTGAAGTGATCCCCTGACAAGTTTTGTACCACTTGACACCTCACGCAGTTATTGCAGTGTGATTGACCAGGCTCCCTGTGCTGCACTTTGTCCCCACAGCTGTTCTCATACCTGCTAATTTGTACTTCTTACCCCTTCACCTTTTCTCCCCCGTGCCCAAGCCCCGCCGCCATCAGTTTGTTCTCTGTATCCATGAATTTGTTTTGTCCATTTATTTTTTATTGTTGTTCAACTGCAGTTGTCCCAACTTTCCCATTACTCTCCCCTGTCCCTCCCACCCCCAGCTGCCACAGTCAACCCCCACCCTGCTGTCCATGCCCGTGGATCCTTTATTCCTGTTCCTGGACTTGTCCCTTCCCCTGTTATCCCCCTCTGGTCACAGTCAGTTTGTTCTTTTTTAAAAAGATTTTATTTATTTTTATGTATTTCATTTATTTACTTTTAGAGAGAGGGAAGGGAGGGAGAGAAACATCAATGTGTGGTTGCCTCACATACTCCCTACTGGGGACCTGGCCTGCAACCCAGGCATGTGCCCTCACTGGGAATCAAACCAGTGACCCTTAGATCAGTTTGTTCTTTATTTCCATGTTTCTGGTTCTATTTTGCTCATTTGTTTGTTTTGTTGATTAGGTTCCACTTATAGGTGAAATCATATGGTATTTGTCCCTCACCACCTGGCTTATTTCCCTTAGCATAATGCTCTCCAGTTCCATCCATGCTGTCATGAAGGTTAGGAGCTCCTTTTTTCTTTCTGCTGTGTAGAATTCCATTGTGTAAATGTACCATAGTTTTTTGATCCACCTGTTTACCGAAGGGCACTTAGGTTGCTTCCAGCACTTGGCTATTGTAAGTTGCACTGCTATGAACATTGGGGTGCATAGGTTCTTTTGGATTGGTGATTCAGGGTTCTCAGGGTAAAAATCCCAGGAGTGAAATCACTGGATCAAAAGGCAATTCCATTTTTAGTTTTTTGAGGAAATTCCATACCGTTTTCCCCAGTGGCTGCACCAGTCTACAATCCCACCAACAGTGCACTAAGGTTCCCTTTTCTCCACATCCTCTCCAACATTTGCTTGTTGATTTGTTAATGATGGCCATTCTGACCGGTGTGAAGTGATATCTCATGGTGGTTTTAATTTGCATCTCTCTGATGGCTAGTGATGCTGAGCATCTTTTCATATGTCTCTGGGCCCTCTGTATGTCCTCCTTGGAGAAGTGTCTGTTCAGGTCCTTTGCCCATTTTTTCATCGGGTTGTTTGTCTTCCTGGAGTGGAGTCGTGTGAGTTCTTCATATATTTTGGAGATCAAACCCTTGTCAGAGGTATCATTGGCAAATATGTTTTCCCATATGGTTGGTTCCCTTTTCATTTTGCTGATGTTTTCTTTAGCCGTGCAGAAGCCTTTTAATTTGATGAAGTCCCATTTGCTTATTTCCCTCCTATCCCTTGTCCTAGGAGACATGTCAGTGAAAATACTGCCGCGAGGGATGTCTGGGACTCTCCTGCATGTGTTCTCCTCTAGGACTTTTATGGTGTCACGACTTATATTTAAGTCTTTGATCCATCTTTAGTTATTTTCGTATATGGTGTAAGTTGGTTGTTTTGATTTTTGTTTTGTTTTTAGATTCCATATATAAGTGAAATAATAATGTATTTGTCTTACTCTGACTTATTTCACTCAGCACAGTACCCTCTAGGTCCATCCATGCTGTTGCAGATGGCAAGATTTCATTATTTCTATGGCTGAGTCATAGTCCATTGTCCCACATCTTCTTTATCCAATTTTCTATCGACGGATACTTACAGGCTGCTTCCATCCATATCTTGGCTATTGTTAATAATGCTGCAGTGAACAGAAGGCGCATATATCTTTTTGAATTCATGTTTTGGATTTCTTTGGATAAATACCCAGAAGTGGGATTGCTGGGTCATAAGGTAGTTCTACTTTTAACTTTTTTGAGGAACCTCCATACTATTTTCCATAGTGGCTGCACCAATTTACAATCCCATTAATAAACACAAGGGTTCCCCTTTCTCCACATCCTTTCCAACATTTGTTGTTTTTTTGATTTATTGATGACAGCTATTCTGAAGGGTGTGAGGTGATATCTCACTGCGGTGTTAATTTGCATTTCCCTGATGATTAGACGTTGAGCATCTTTTCATATGTCTATTGGTCATCTGTATGTTCTCTTTGGGCAGAGGATCTGAACAGACATTTTTTCCATTTTTTAAATCAGATTATTTGGGTTTTTTTGGTGTTAAGTTGTAGGAGTTGGCAAATATCTTCTTCCATTCAGTAGGGTGTCTTTTTGTTTTGTTGATGGTTTTTCCTTTGCTGCACAGACTGAGATTTGAATAGGAAGTTAAATGGTGAGATTACAGCTGATAGAAAATATAAATGAGAAATAAGAAAAATACTTGTGTAATAAATATCTCACTGGTCCATAATGCTTTAAAAAAACAAACCTAAGATTAAGGCTCACTGTTGTGTCTCCGTGTCTTCGGGCTCCATGCCAGGGCATTCCCGATGTGGGTCCTGAGGCCCGCTGGGCTCTGCAGGGGTAGACAGTGCCCATCTAGAGATGAGCACTGAGGCTCAGGGAGGACCGGGCCACCCAGTGAGGAAGTGGTGGATCTGGGATCATCCAGGCTCAGTCCAGATGAGTTAGGGAGTGAGTCACACTCAAAAGAAATTATGACCCCCACCTAGGGTCCCTGCAGGGTAGCCCGAGTCCTTCGGTTTCTGATGATCTGATTTTCACGTCTCTTCAGGGACATGGCCACTGTCCTCAGTGAGACTCCCCTTGTTTCGAGTCTGGGACAATAGCTCAACAGGATGGCAAGTGACACAGCCCTCTGGTTATTTCTCTCTGCTTTGAGAATCTGGAAGTGCTTTGTCTTTTGCACATGGAAGGAGAGGAAACATTCGACCTTGAACAAAGCAGGAATCCCTAATCATTTCTGCAGGCTGTCCAGCTGCTTTGCTGCACAGTCCCCCTTCAGAGTGGCACTTGGCCATAGGCCCAAAGCCAACATATCCCTCTCTTCTTTCAAAACACCCATGAGACCAAAGCCTCTTAATCCCCAAATGCCCCTTAGAGGATGGGTAGAAGATGCTGGAAGGAATGTCTGTTCACACTGTGTAAGTGGGCTTACATGTAAATGTCATTTAAGCCAACCCCCTCCCCTCATGCTGGGGGTCCAACCTAAGCCTGAGGCTATTACCATCACTGGGCATGATGTGCAAAGCTGGATTAGCCCTGCCTGTAATAACCAGGGCCAGCTGGGCCCAGAGGTAAGTGGCTTTTGGGAAGAGAGAGTCGTAAGTCAACAGGGCCAAGGACACTGGCCGCTTCATTTTGTTTTTCAACAAATGGCACTGACCGTGTGGGAAGGCAGCCCAGCACCGGAAGCCAGGGCCGTCCTGGCCTGGGAGGTGATGATCATATGACCCTCATGGTACTGTGATAAGGACTTGACAGTGAGCCCCAGGCAAAGCCACTTACTAGCTGCGCGTCCTTAGGTAAATTCCTCGCTCTTTTTGAGCCTAGGTGTCCTGGATATAATAAAGGTAGAGTGGTTTGGGGTATTACTGGGGGGAGTTAGGACAATACCTGGCAAGAGTAACCACTCAGAAAATGTGAGCTTTGCCAGATACTATGCTAAGCAATGAGGGGTATAGAGGTTAATATGAGTCTGTGGAACCCACAGTCTCATTGGGAGCTGGCAGGGCAGACCCCAGAGCAGACTGTTACAAGGAAACGCGGTGGCTGCTTCAATACCAGCAAACACAGGCTGTTGTGATCAGTGCACCAGACTTGTTCACTGGGGTAGTTAGAGAGGACTTCCTGGAGGAGGAAGAGCCAAGAAGGGCGAGCAGTAGTGAGTTGGATGGTTTGCGATGAGAAGGGCCCTCTAGATTTGAGGGAGAATGGCATGCATGAAGGCAGAAGGGCCCTGTGGTGGGACATGTGGGCCTGGAGCTCGGCAGACGTGGCCCAGCTGCTTCACTTCCCTGGAAGGCAGGATTTACCTTGGAGGTATAGGGAGAAGTCACTGAGATGATGTCTGTCGAATGTCCATGCCTGGTACCTTAGGACTCAGGGAGTGTCTGCTGCTGTGGCTGAGGGTATGACAGTGAGTGCAGGTGGTCCCCAGGGGTGGGCTGGACTGGGGACTGGTGATAGTCCCTCAGAGCAAAGCATGACAATGAGCTAAGCCCCATAGGTGGCTGGGTGGGAAGGGTGTGCTAGGTGGGACTGGGGCAGAACTGTTGTGGGAAGGCCACAAACACACAAGGTGCTGAGGTCCCTGGAAGATGAGTGTAGCTGGGGACAGGCTGAGTTGATGAAAGCTGTGAAGACCCAGCTGGAGGCTTCCATCACTAGTAGGTGGATGAATGGGGGGAAAGGCAGCTGGATGAACAGGTCTGATTCTGTTGAAAGAGCTGAGCTGGAGCAGAGAGTGGGGAGTCATTGGCATATACAAAGCCAGAGCACATGAAACCGCCATTTTTCCACATCAAAAACTCTCATAGTTTCAAATAGCTGTTGGCCATTTGCATGTCTTCTCTGAAGAAATGTCTATTCAAGCCCTTAGCCTATTTTTTAATCAGGGAAATGCAAGTCAAAACCACAGTGGTACTACCTCATGCCTGTCAAGATGGCTGTTACAACGAACAAGGCACCACGTGTCAGTGAGGAGGTGCAGACTTGAAACTCTTGAAGACTGTTGGTAGGAACGCAAAATGGTGCAGCTGCTATAGCCAACAGTATGGCGGCTCCTCAAAAAATTACAAATAGAACTACCTTAGGATCTAGCAGTCCCACTTCTGGGTATTTATCAAAAAAAATTAGAACCAGGATCTCAAAGAGATATCTGCACTCCTACGCCCACTGCAGCACCACTCACAGTAGCCAAGGTTCACAAATCGCCTGACCTCCCTGGGGGATGAGCAGGTAAAAGCGTGTTATGTGCGTACAATGGACCAGCATCCAGGTTTCTGTGCCAACATGGATGCGCCTGCAGGATACTATGCTGAATGGACTAAACCAGTCACACAAGGGCAAATCCCAACTCAATACCATCCCTAAAATAATCAAACCCACAGAATCAAAGTCTGAAATAATGGTTACTAGAGGTGGAGAGAGGTGAGGGTGGGAGTTGTTAATAAACAGGTATAAAGTTTCAGTTAAATGAGGACAATAAGCTCTAGAGACTTGATGTGCAAAACTGCCTAGTCAGCACAAGGTGTTACACACTTAAAATTTATTAACAGGGTAGACCTCATGTTAATTTCCTATGGCTTAATAGTAGCATCTGAAGGCATGGGATGGGGGTGTGTGTAGACTGGGAGGAGAAGGGGTCTGGAGCGGAGAGAGAAAGGGGAGAGCTGGTACTGAGAGGGGAAGAGACCTGGTGTGTCCCCCAGGTACCTTCTGTGTAGCAGAGCCCCAGGGCTGTGTGTGCAGGCAGTTTCCAGGGATGTGGGAAGACCTCAGGTTGATGAGGACAGACTTCAATAAAGGCCATGGACTTTTTTCCCACCAAAGCTCACTGAAGCCCTTGCGGCAGCCACTGCTGCCGATTCCATCACATGCTCTGTCTTCAAAGTGACACTGTCATTCCTCATAGCCCTCATTAGCCACGAATTCCCTGCCTCCTGCACTGGTGAGACTTAAGGAAGGAGAGTGCTACTTTCTACCTCCCCCCAGCAGAAACTCGGCCATGGAGAAATTAGCTCGGTCTGCCCTCCAGCTTGTCTGTGGTTCATAACCAAGTGGGAGAAGCCAGAAGTCACAGGGTGTTAAATTTGGGCTGTAGAGGGGCTGAGTCACCTGGGTGATTTGATGTTTCGCCAAAAAAACTCTGTATGAGATGTGATGCATGAGCAGGCACATTGTTGTGATGAAGCTGCCAATCACCAGTTGCCCATAGCTGTGGCCTTCTGAATCATCTGAATAGTTTCTGTGGAGGTAGGTTCAAGCTTAATGACATCTGTTGCAGATTCGTTGCTCTGCTTGCTCAGTCATTTTGAAAGCAAGGGCCACACAGTACACATGCTCTCTCAATGGCGTCAACTGCCCCCACTGACTAGTACGGTGACGTTGTCACTGTTCACACATGCGCATTCCAGTCCACTCTCCTTGGCTTGCAGGTTATATTGATGTTGTGCAAACTGTTCTCATTATATTAACAATGGCTGGGCTTTTTCTAGACAGACCTCATATTTACTGAGGCTGTCAGGGTTAGGAATAAATGTGGCTCTTTCAAGGCCTTGAGATAACTGTCAAGAATGTAAGCAGCACAGGCAAAATCTGGCAAAATCTTAGGGACTTGGGCTGCAGAGGCATCAATATATCAAGGGAACCAAGTAAAGGCTTTTACAAAGATTTTACAAACTACTAAAATACAGTAAATTCCCAAACCTCCCATTCTCTTTTCCCACAGCCAACTCATCAACTCCCTACATCTGTCTGACCTAGGGGATGAGGCTGGAAGGCAGCAGAAGGAACTGTCCCTAAAGAGACCATCCTAGTCTTTCTGAAACAAAATCAGCCTCTTTGTCTTGATACATCAGAGGGTGGTCTCATGTCTTATCAGGTGCCCCTAAAAAGCTACAGAGATAGGAGAGAGATTAGAAAGATATTTGGAGACAGCCTGAAGAAATCAGTCAGTGAGCAAGCAGGTGGGCAATCCGGCCTCAAGAAATGCCAAACTGGGGCGAGAAAACTCTGGCCATGCCATAACGAAACACCGGAGATGAGTGCTGTCTCCCTGCAGCTGGGGCCAGACCCTGTGCTAGACTCTGGGGCAGTGAAGATCACAGACTCAATTTCTACCTTCAGGATGCTCAGAACAGGGATCTGATTGGGGCTAGGGGTAGGGCAGGGAACAGGAGTGACCAAACAGGAGCCACACACAGTACTGGGGAGGGAAGGAGCTAGGGAGGGCCTAGAGTGAAGGGTGAGTAAGGCTCGGTAGGGTAGAGGGGGAAGGAAAGGGCCTTCCAGGCAGGAGGACAAAGACAGGCCATGTGACAATGCTGCCACAGTGTGCAGGGCAGCGTATGGGCCAGGAAGGCCAGGGGATGACACAGATGTGTGAGGCCCATGCGTTCTCACCCACTTTCCACAGGTGTAGCCCCACTTAGCCAGGGGTGATAGACGGCTCAGCCTTGGCCAGTGGTTTCCCCGTCACTGGCTCGGTTCCATGACCAACGCTAACGCCTGTACTGGGTTGCTGCGTTTGCCAGCTGAGGATATAAAACACTCTGTACCACCCAGTTATTTGCATTGTCACTGAGACCAACCTAAAGTACAGACTCTCAGAATGAAAGCCACTCCTTTTAGTAGAATGTACTCTTTTTCACTTGGAGAACACTCTCTGTCTAGACCCAGGTCCTCAACCTCTGGGCCAGACGGGTACCACTCTGGACCTGGTAGGAACCGGGTAGGTTGCACAGCAAGAGGTGAGCTTGAATGTAACACACTTGAATCATCCCGAAACCATCCCCCAACCCCAGCCCGTGGAAAAATTGTCTCCCATGAAACTGGTCCCTGGTGTCAAAAAGGCTGGGGACCACTGGTCTAGATGACTGTGAAGCTCCTTGGTCCCCAGGGTCAGTGACAAAGGGGGACCACCTGCGGGATATGACTCTCAGATTGCATGTTCATCATGGGACGTAACTGTCACTGAGGCCCAGGTCTCTCTGCCCAGAGTTGTGGTTGGAACATGTAGTGATGTTTCCCAGATTCCATTGTTATCATCTTTTATTATTTTCCCCAAATCTGAAAATCTCCTATATAATATTCAGGATTTTTCTTTAAAAACCTCTATTTTTAGGTTCTTTGGCCTGAATGTAATAAATCCATTAACATGGATTTAATGCATAGTAAACCATTAAAAATACTTTTCTGGTGTATCACCTTTGCTTCCCTTACCACCCCAAATACCGGGTGAATGTTCTTGTTCAAACGTATGTTGTGGGCATGTTGCACACATCTCACTCAAAGGCTACCCCCTGGCTTACTCCACTCGTGACGTTCAGGAAAAGGCAAAACTACAGGCTCAGAAGAGAGACAGTGGTGCCAGGGGCTGACTACCAACGGGCACCGGGGCACGCTGCAGGGTGAGAGAGCTGTTCTGTCTCATGGTGGTGGTGGTGGTGGTACACGACTCCACGCATTTGTCAAAGCTCAAAGAACTGTACAATAAAAAGTGCTAATTTTACCATGTAAATTATACCTCAATCTCAATAAGCTTGGCTGAAAAAAGGCAGTCTTTTTAAACTGCCTTTTTTCAGCATGAATGAGCACCTCTTGTCTGCCTGGGTCTCCTAGGAGACAGTGACCTGGGCTCCTTCCCTGGATAGAAAAAAGCAGGGGTGCTGGGGACAGAAATCTTTGACTCTCTTGTTTATCAGCTGAGCTACCTGGACAGGTCACTAATGCTCCACGGGACACAGATTTCTCATGTGTAAGACAGGACCATATAACAATTAAAAATGGACAAAGATGCCCTGCCCAGGGTGGCTCAGTTGGTTGTGTGTCATGGAAGGCAACGAACTGATGCTGTCTCTCGCATCAATGTTTCCCCTCTCTCCCTTCCTTTCTCTTTAAAAGTATTGAAAAAAATGTCCTCAGGTGATAGAAAAAAATGGACAAAGGATTTGAATAGTCATTTTTCCAAAAGAGATATACAAACGACCAATAAAGACATGAAAAGATACTCAACATCATTAATTATCAGGAAATGCATACCAAAACCACAATGAGATACCACCGCATACCCACAGGATGGCTACCACCATCCTGGACAGATAACAGCAAGTGCTGGTGAGGGTGTGGAGGAATCAGAACCCTCATGTACTGCCTGTGAGATAAGTTGCTGCAGCCGCTTTGGGTTTTGTTTAAATACATTTTAACTTTTCAATCACAGTTGACATATGACATTGTATTAGTTTCAGGTGTATAACCCAGTGCTTCGACTTTTATATAACTTATGAAGTCATCTCCCTGGTAAATCTAGTACCCCATACAGTTATTACAATATTATTGACTATTCCCCATGCTCTACTTGTACCCCTGTAGCTACTCTGTAACTACCAATTTGTACTTCTTAATCCCTTCACCTTTTTCACCCCACTGCCCTCCCATCTGACAACCATCAAAAAGTTCTCTGTGGCTATGAGTCTATTTCTGTTCTGTTTGTTCCTTTATTTTTGGTTTTTAGATTCCACCTATAAGAGATATTATGGCACTTGTCTTTCTCTGCCTGACTTATTTCACTCAGCACAGTACCCTCCAGGTCCATCGTGTTGTTGCAGATGGCAAGATTTCATTCTATTTTATGGCTGAGTCATTTTCCATTGTATAAATGCACCACTTCTTCCTTACCCATTCACCTATTTAGGGACACTTCGGCTGCTTCCATATCTTGGCTACTGTAAATAATGCTGCAGTGAACATGTGGATGCATATATCTTTTTGAATTAGTATTTTCAGTTTTTAAAAATAAATATCCAGAATGGAATTGCTGGGTCCTTCTTTGTCTCTTGTTATATAACCTTCGTTGAAAATCTATTTTGTCTGGTACAAGTACTGCTACTGCAGTGTTTTTTATCCATTTCATAAAATATTTTTTCCTTCCCTTCACTTTCAGTCAGTGTGTGTCTCTTGATCTGAAGTGAGTCTCTTGTAGGCAGCATATGCAAGGCTCTTGTTTTGTTATCCATTCAGCCACTGTATGTTTTTTTATTAAAACATTTAATCCATTGGCATTTAAAGTAATTGTTGATAGAGATGTATTTATTGCCATTTTATTCATTTTTTTAATATTTCTTCTTCTTAAAAAGTACCTTTTAACATTTCTTGTAATACTAGTTTGGTGGCGATGACTCTTTTAGTGTTTTCTTGCCTGGGAAGCTCTTCATCTCCTTGGATTCCACATGACAGCTTCGGTGGGTAGAGACGTCCTGGCTGTAGGTCCCTGCTTTTCATCACTTTGAATGTTCGGTGCCAACCCCTTCTTGCCTGCAAAGTTTCTGTTCAGAAATCACCCGACAGTCCTATGAGAGCTCCCTTGTCAGTAACTAAGTGCTTTTCTCCTGCTGCTTTTAAGATTCTCTCTTTGTCTTTAACCTTTGGCATTTTAATTATGATGTGTCTTGGACGGGGCCTCTTTGGGTCCATCTTGTTTGGGACTTTCTGTGCCTCCTGGACTTGTGTGTCTAGTTCCTCCACCAGGTTTTCAATTCCTTGCTCTGTCTTCTTCACCATTATGCAAATGTTGGTGTGCTTGAAGTTGTCCCAGAAGCTCTCTAAACTGTCTTCATTTATTTTTGGATTTTTTTTTCTTTTTGCTGTTCTGATTGGGTGTTTTTCCTTATCTTCCAAATGTCTGATTTAATTCTCTGCTTCATCCACTCCATTGTTGTTGCCCTGTATTCTTCACTTGTGACTGGTTGTTTTTTGATTTCTAGTTTTTTTTTTTTTATGTTTCCTGTTTGTTGAAGCCATCACTAAATTCATGTACTCTTCCCCTAAGTTCCTTGAGCATCCCTATAACCAGGGTTTTAAACTGCATCTGGAAGCTTGCCTGCCTCCACTCTGTTTAGTTCTTTTTCTGGAGTTTTGTTCCATTCTTTCATTTGGCACATGTTTCTTTGCTCCTCGTTTTGGCTAACTTCCTGTGTTTGTTTCTATATACTAAGTAGAGTTGCTATGTCTCCTGGTCTTGGTAGAGTGGCCTACTACTGGTGTCTTCTAGGGCTCAGTGGCATAGCCTCGGTTATGCAAGCCAGGCACTCCAGGTGCACTTCCTGTGTGAGCTGTGTGGACCTTCCCTTTGTAGTTGAGCCCGATAGCACTTGACACTTTCATGGGAAGGGTTTACCCCCAGGCCAAGGAGCTGTCCCCAGGCTAAGCAGCTGTGAGGACTGGCTGTGACAACAGCAGAGGATCTGCTGTGCATGGGTCAACCTAATGGAGCAGAACTCACTTTGGTGGAGCTCTGGCACCCAGTGAGTCTGTCCCTTGAGTGCGTCCCTTGTGGAGGTGGTTGGGTGGTGCTTCAACATGAGCTAAAGCTGTCCACCAGGAGTGCTGGCTCTGAGGATTCCTGGGAGGTGCAGGCCAAGGTCAGTTCCTGCCTGTGTCCTGCCTGGAGCCACTCAGCATGAGCTACAAAGTGATCTGCAGATGGCTGCTTCTTGTGCTGGGCTTGGAGGTGCCCAGGAGAGGCCAACCTGTGAACCAGGCCCGGCTGCCACTAGTGACAGGTCTGGAACCACTTAGCAAGAGGCATGGGATGCGCTGAGGCCTTTTCTTTCTGTGTCCTTTTTTTTTTTTAAATGCAGGCTCCTGTGTCACGTAACACTCACATAAATCTGTATCGTCTTTTTTTCTGTTACTCTGTTTTATGTTAGTTTATGCTAGTCTCAGGCCTAGGTGAAAAACCCTGAGATGAATGAGCCTTGAAAATATTGTCTTAAGTGAAAGATGAGACTGAGAAGTCCACATATTAAATTATTCCATTCATGTGAAAGTCTGTAGAGATGGGAAGTAAATTCACAGTTGTTTGGGGGGCAGGAGGAGGTGTGGGGTTTCTCTTAGAAGTGACGAAGATGCGCTAAAATTGGCTGTGGTGATGGTTGTATCTCTGTGAATGTACTAAAAAATATTGATTTGTGTACTCAATTGGGTGAATTGTATGGTATGTGAACTATACCCCAATAAGGATGTTTTAAAACATGGCACAAGCAAAAAGGAAGAAGGGTATCACAGGATCTCCTAAGGCACATTTTGTGACAAAGCTGAGGGATGACATTCAACGCTAGGGCAGAGCATGACACCGTAGGTGAGCTTAGTAAACATCCCCACCTTCACCTGCCTCTGATCTTGGCTTTGGCCACCTCCAGCATGGTTCATGCCCCCTCCAAGAAAACTGCCTCCAGGTCATAACTAAGGCCTGTCCTTTGAACCTAGTGCTGTTGATGCCTTTTGGCATCCATGAGGGGTTGCTTTTAGAGACCAGTTCAAGTCAATAAACAGGAAACACGGGAGAAAATGAAGCAGGGGCTTCCTTCTCCCAGGTCAGGAGATGCCAGCCTCCCTGGGCTATAGGGACTCACTGTCAGGAAGCTGGGGATGTATCTGGGGACATTACTTCCCCATGGCTGGCACTTTACACCTGGTGCTCAGCTCAGCTGGAACCTGGCCTGGGCCCTCAGCTGGAAGACTACAAGAGAAACAGTCTCCTGAGAACTGACGGTCACCTGGGAGATGGCCCCAATGTCCCCGCTGTACCTCCTCCCCTCTGCTGCAGGGATGAGGAAGTAGCCCCTATCCCGGTCAGGTCTCCCACTCCTGAGACGCCAGCTTGGTATTCATTCCAGAAACTCACCGATCTGGTTAATCTCTCCTTGCTGTTGCCTACCATCAAGGCACTAAAAGAATCCATGTCTGTGCAAGTGGCCCCCTGACAGGAGCCCCAGGGGTGGTGGTTCCTTTTAATAAGCCTCTTGGGCACATTGCCATGGTGCCCCAGCCCACGGATGAAATTGATCTGATGGTCTCAACCACTTATCAGTGAAAATGGCCACTGGAAGAGAGTTGCTTTTCATTTCATTTATCAACTGGCTTTTGAAGGCTGGTCAATATTCTATTTGCTGGGAGCTGCCTTCCATAGCTCAGAGGGTGGTTTTGCATGGGCCATGCCTGCTGCTGGGCTGAACTACAGAACACAGCTGAGACTGCTGTCCCCAGAGATGTGTCTCCCTGATGAAGTCTGTGCCTGGGGCAGTTGGGAAAACGGCTCTACCTCCAAAATGTACAAACCACTGAGGAGTGCTGCCCACCCTGTGCCTCATGCCCTTGGATCTGCATGCTGGGATGGGGCAGCCAGGCCCTACCCCCACCCCGGGTGGTTGTGAGGGCTGCAGGAGACATGTCAGTCAAGGTCAGCCAGGCTAAACAGCCTTTGGATTCGCTCATAGGCCTGACCTAGGGTTGAGGACCATGTGATGGAGCCCTACGGAGAGCTGACTCTAGCCTGTCACTCCACTAACATCTTTGAAGTTTCTCTCTGGGACCCCCATCTAGTGGATTTGTGGTAGGAGGCCTCTGCAGCATTTCCTGTTCCCTGCCCCTTGGTTTGATCCTGGATCCCAAGAGTTTCACCATCCAGATGTGACCCAGAAATGGCTCTGGCAGTAACAAGGGTTTGGTGAAGGCAGGACGATGTCCCGCCCTTCTTTGGATCCCCCACAGTTCCTGGCCCCAGAAAGCACCAGGTGATTTAATTATTTTGGATGGATTAAAGAAGGCCACTGCTTGCCAAGTTTTGGGCCTAAAAATTATACAAATTCTCACGTAATCTTTAATTTTATGAAGGAAGGGCTGTGATTGTCATCTTAGTTTTACGGATGTGGACATTAAAGCAGAGAGGGTAAGTCACTTGCCCGAGGTCCCACAGCACGTAACAAGCAGAGGCTGATCTTGAGCATGCAGTCTGACCCCAGAGCCCACAACAAGACCCTGCGGTCAGGCAGGGGCCACAAGCACGCATGAGTCTGACGTCTAGTGGTCACTTCTTTCTGAGGTGCAAACGGTGCATGGGCTGGAAGTTACAGGGATGGTATTCGGCACGAGCCACTGAGCAAGGTTTCAATCACATAAACACAAATGACCTGAACTAGGGGAGGCTGCAAGGAATGTGCCCAGAAGAGCAGGAGGTGACAATGACTACTGGGAGGAAATGGCAGGATTGTGGGCAGGGGGGTGGGGGGACAGGAACGTTTTCTGTGCCAACTGAATGGTTCAATGTGCAGATGGCACAGTGTCCCCAGATGAATGCAGACCCCACTACAGTGAATCCGTACCATTTTCTCATCTTTCGAGTGTGCTGTTTGATAGTGCGCTGATCTGACTGATGTTTGTCAAGAGGTTCCTAATATTTTAGCTTTAAGCATTTCTTCTCCAAGCTCCACCAGGTGGTCACTATTCCGCACACACAAGTTAAATGAAGGGAGAAAGGGAAGCAGCAGGAATGTAGACGGTCCTGTCACATCACTAAAAAAGTCAAAGAAGAATGATACAGCCGCATTGGCCTTTTTGGTGTTGTTGCGTTTGTGTTTGTGGGTGTGGTTTTCCACAAAGACAAAGGTATGAAGAAGGGAGCAGTCGCTTGCAGTCCTGTCCGCACGTGTGACTACCAGGGCAGTAGGATGTGTGTGTTTTCCAGTCATTTTCTGTGTGTTCCTCCTAGTGAGTCTTTCAAAATGAAATGGGTACTTCCTACACGAATGTGCTTTGAAATCTGAGGTTCTTTTACATCGAGGCATTCTGTTCACGGAATGCCACTGATATTGGTGATACGGCCTGGAAAATGGTAGTGACAGTGAGGTCCGCAGTTACAGCAGGTAACATTTTCTGGGTGCCTGCTGTGTGGCAGGTGCAGGGCTAAGCACTGTTGTATCTGTCTCTCCCTCCCACCCACCACGGGGAGTAAGGGATCTGTTCTATGTGAAGCAATTCAGGAAGTTACTGTCGAGTGTGGCTTCCAGAGGTATAGGGACTTGTGTGATGTCACACGCCTCCTATGTGACAGGGCAGCATTGGCAGGAAGGAAAAGGCCTGCAGGGTTCTGGGAAGATTCTGTGACTTTGACTATGAATTTACTTGCCTTAAATGAGCTTGTTCATGCTTTTCCCCATCTGTACGCCTCCCATATAATCACCTATTTAAGAAATTTCTTTAAGGACCTTAATTATTGGACTAGCCTTGTCCTAAGAACTCTGAATCTCTGCTATCACCATCTGAAAATTGAGGCTGTGAGGTTAAAAAAACACAATATGGGGAGTGTTCTCCATCGAGGAGCCTCTCTGACGAGAATGGCTGGCAAGGGCCAGATCATGGACTTCCATGTGAGCCCCCAGGACCCTGAGGCACCCTGTTAGGAGTGCAGCCTGCTTTGGATGTACAAATTGTGAAGATCACCCAAAGGGGCTGGGAGTGACAGGCGCAGAGAGGGAGCCCGGGTGTGGGGCTGATCCTAAGGTCAGATCTTTCTCAGGCTCTGAGAGGGGACAGTGGGTGGCGGCAGAGCTGGGGGTGGCCATCTGAGGGTGTTGGAAAGAGAGCAACCCTGGGGTGTGATGACCAGTTGGGAGAGGAGGTGAGAATGGGTTTCATTTGAGGCTGGACTATGGGAGGGGCTGAGCTGGAGGGGAAGGCACGGAAAATGACAGGGGGATGGCAGCGCCCAAGGTGAAGACATGGCGTGTGTGTTCCTCGGGTGAATTACGCTATTAAGAAAAGGAAAGATACATTTGGCCTGGTGTGCCAAGAAGGACAGCACAGGTCCATTAAAACACTGTGTAGCCTACGGTGAGCGTCAGCTTTGCTCCATGGCTACAAACCCCGCTGGATGGGCTTCTGATCATTGCAGCGGCCCTGACGCTGCTGGGGCTGCACTGGGCCCTGGCTGGGGGCCTCTACAGCTCCTTTGTGTCCAGGCTTCCTGAGCTAAGTCAGGCTGACGCTGCAGACAGTCTGTGCATGCATCGTATCACACATCGTCACCTGAAAGGCTGTCCTGAAAGGGGCTGATGACTCTGTGGCTCACTCCCTCTAATACCCCCTCTGCCAATTCCTCAGGAAGACCCCCCCGCCGAGTCCTGCCACAGCTCCATCCCCAGCCCTCACTTTCCCCTTGGGCCAGGCCTCCTCACATCTCGCTGATAGTCACTGCCCACCCCCTTGGGAGCTTTCCCCCAAACCCAGCCCTGCTTAAACTGAGCTGCAGACCCCGGGAAAGAAAAGCCCAGGACAGCTCTTTAGTTCCTGGCCAACTCTCCCGGCCCCAGAACTATGTCTGGTATACTTAACTATCTGTGTAAAGCCAAAGCGGCCTACAAGTGCCAAGCTTAGCCACACGGACCTTGGACACGCCCGCTGAGAGCAGGAGGTGGTGTGCAATGCTGAACACAGGCCTTGGAGTCGGGAGGCTGGGGTTGAGCCCCGACAATGCGGTGGGACTGGCTGTCTCAAAACTCCGAGGTTCAGTTTGAGAGAACAAACGTTCATCACCCACACTTGCTTCTCTCTTAGAAAATGGAGGTAACAATACTTACTTTTATGAGACTGTTAATGAGAAAAGTAACCTGCTCCAAAGCACCACCCAGATTTGTCCCAGCAGCAAAAGCTGCGGTGGTTATAGCAGGAGAGGTGCAGAGAGAACCGCAAAGAGGGCATTACAAGTGGGTGTGACGTGAGCAGACCGAACACCAGAGGCAAAAACACAAAGGACGGAAAGCTGTGGCCCCTTGAACAACAGCCAGCTCGGGAGGAGGCAGCTGTGAAGCGTCCAGTGTGTGTAAAGGCTCCTACAAACAAACCCACAAGCGAGGCCGACAGCCCAACAAGCACAAGAAAAGCATGTCGTTCGGTAGTTCTGCTGATGTTCGTTAAGGTCCTAGCAGGTGCCATGTAGCAGAGTTCCTGCTCTTGGGGAGGTGACACTGTGGCCCCAGGTACAAGCATCTGTTCCTTGAACTCCCTGGTCACCATCATGCTCTCTTCCTCCCACGCCTAGCCTGTTGCTAGTCCAGTCCCAACACAGCACCTAAACAATCCGGCCGGAACAAGCGGCCACCTGGTGGCCCTCTTTTCCTCCAGTGCGCCCCCTGGCTGCAACACACTCCTTACAATGTGCTCTGACAGGGGACTGCCCCTCCACTTCAGGCGCCTCGGCACACTCCTGCCGTGGGGCCTCTGCAGCTCCTGGTGCCTTCACCGCAAGGAAAGAGGAGCTATGTGCCTGGCTCTCTCACCTCCTTCCTGTCTTTGCTCTTCTCTGAGGTTCTCGGTGCAGTCTGCCTTGCCGCCCCTCATTTCTTACCTCCCCTACTCTGCACTATCTATCGCTCGGTATGTTGTACTGATGTACTCTCTTTGCCTGTCTTGTTCACGGCTGTAACCTGGCACCTCGAGAGGGGACAGAGTGCTAGAGGGCACACAACACAGTCGGGGTAGTTATCCTTCGTGCACATTGGGAAAAGGCACACTGGCACAAGTAAAGACGACCACTGCCAGGCGCTGGCGGCATCCTGAGAAGCGGTGGTCCGGTGTGGCTGGCAGCCAACCACATGGTAAGGCTGGAGGAATGCTGAGGGGCTCTGTGCACGTGTGTGTGAGCACGGGAC
Organism: Macrotus californicus; assembly: GCA_007922815.1. Lineage (NCBI taxonomy): Eukaryota > Metazoa > Chordata > Mammalia > Chiroptera > Phyllostomidae > Macrotus > Macrotus californicus. The sequence continues at coordinate 29,439 of VMDR010006234.1, forward strand.
CCACATAAACCGACCCATGCGAGCCCTTTGACTCAGGAACCGCCCTTCCAGGCGTCCCTCCTACACAAATACAGTGGAACCGTGGTTCTCAAACTGAGTTCATTCTGGAAAACTTGAATCTCCTTTGTTTGTTGCCTGAGAGACACATGACTGATTATACAGGTGTCGGCACAGAAGGGTTTTGGGGTAGAGAATGAGGCCTGAAGCTTTGTTCGACAACCAAGACAAATTTTCCGAGAACAGCTTGGTTGGGGACCGAGGTCTGACTGTACTTGATTGAGCATGCTCACAAAGGCGTGTGTGTGAGGATGTGCAGTGCGGTACGGTTTCTCATAAGGAAGTAAGGAAGCGTGGAACCAACCACCCCGCCCATAGGTAGGAGACACCGAACACATGAAGCCAACGCTGCCCTGCCATTCTGGAGGGTGAAACACACATTAGCCCCGACACGCAAATATCTTCAAGACGTTTAAGTGAAAACAACAAGTTAGATAACCAGATACAACGTATGGTCTTATTTTTACAAACGAAACTTCCAGTGCCCACGGTGGCTACAAGCACGTCACTGTGCATCTAAATGCAGAGACCACGGGGTAGTGGTGAAGGACCATGTTCACGTTTGCTCTGTGTAATCACGTTGTTGAACAGTTTTCAACTGGAACTTATTCACACATTCCTCATTCACTAAAAAACCCAATAAAGAAGTAGGCACCGCATGAAAGAGTCCCTAGACAGCTGCTTAGAGGTCCCCAAGAAGCATTTCACCTGGGCTCCTTTGCTTGGCCATGATGGCGAGTGTGCACAAGCTGGGCCTGGGTTAAGCCATTTAGAACGAGTCTGAGCTGCCAGGTGCAGGCTCCACAAGCAGGGACATGTCTGATCTGTTTCTCAGCGATGAGAATTGCTTCTAACCAGTGCAATTTATTACCTTCTCCTATGTCTTGATGCCGAGTTTGCCAGCTGGGTTTGCCCAGTGTCTTGTTTTTACCTTCCTCCACGGGCCTGGGTGGGTGGCTCCAGGCAACAGTGGGCTTCAAGAGTCTCCCTCCCTAGTCCTGAGTCCCCATCCGCTAGCATTACCCTTGGCAAGAATTGCAGCTATCTGCAGACTAGGATTCAAGAAAATTCCAGAGGGATCACAGAACTGTACCCCAGAGGTCCAAGACCTCCCCAGACTGAAAAGCAAAGGTCATGCTGAAAATGCAGTGGCTGTGAGAAAGATCTGAGGGTGTCAAGGTGACTCTTCCAGTGAGGTTTGCATAGCTTCTTAAAACATAAAGCTTCTTCTGGTCAAGATGGCAGCACAGGTAAACATGGCTCGCCTCCTCACACCACCACGTCAAAATTACAACTAAAATATAGAACAGCATCACCCAGAACCATCAGAAGTCCAGTGGAATGGAAGTCTGACAACTACGGAATTAGAGAAACCACATCCATCCAGACTGGTAGGAGGGGTGGAGATGCACAATGGGCTGGTCCCACATCCACATGTGGTGGATACAAATTCAGGAGGGATACCTCAGGAGTGAGGAATCCCAGCCCCATACCAGGTGCCAGGCGCCAGCACAGGTTTCTAGTGCCAGGAAGATAAGTCCCCATAACTCCTGGCTGCAAAAACCAGTGGGAATTGAGTGGTTGGAAGAAATTTCTAGGGTTCCAAGTAGTTCCTTTTAAAGGACCCACACACTTACTCAGACTCATCCCCTCTGAGCTCCAGCACCACTGGGGTAGCAGCTTGAAAGGCACCAGTGACACACAGGGAGGAACTGAAATGTCTGGCATCAAGGTGAGAGCTGGGGGATAGCTTTCTCCCAGACAGAAAGGCAGGCAGATGAGTGCCATATCTGAGACTCCATCAATCTGGCTAACTCTGTTTGCCCCACTCTGGGGATCCCCTGAGACTCCTTCTCACCCTACTTACTGGCACACACAAACTGTTAACAGTGACTTTTCCAAATGAATGGCTGGTCTTAGCTCCTGCTTCACAACTTCCTAAATCCTCTCAAACAAGCAACAGCCAGCCTCAGTGAGCCCCCAAACCTCCCCCATACCTCTTGCTAAGTGGCCCCAGGCCTGACACTAGCAGCAGCCAGCCTACATTCACAGCTGGCTTTCACCTGGCAAGCCCAGCACAAGTAGCAGCCATCTCAGATTGTTTTATAGCTCAGGCAGGGGAGCCCCACACAGAACACAGGTGGGGGCTGACCTTGGGCTGCACCATCTGGGAAACCCCAGAGCCTGCACACCCAGTAGACAGCTACACGTTGGAGCATCAGCACCCTGATCCTGTACTGCTGATCCTCTAGAGAGCGCAGAGGTTGGTGGTCAGTGGTCATAGCCAGTCCTTGCAGCTGACTGGCCTGAGTAAATCCTTCCCACTGATCTGCCAACAGCAATCAAGGCTTAACTACAAGAGGAGGGAGTACTCAGCCCACATGAAGGTTTTACCTCGAATGCCCAGTTTGGGTGGCAGGAGAGGCTCTGCCACTGGACCTTATAGGACACCTACTATACATTAGGCCACACTACCAAGACACAGAGTCATAGCAGCTCTACCTAATACATAGAAACAAACACAGGGAGGCTACAAAATGAGGAGACAAAGAAACATGGCCCAAATGAAAGGACAGATCAAAACTCCAGAAAAAGAACTAAACAAAATGGAGATAAGCAATCTATCAGATGCAGAGTCCAAAATACTAGATACAAGGATGCTCAAGGAACTTAGTGAGGACCTCAGCAGCATCAAAAAGATCCAGTCAGGAATGAAGGATACACTAAACTAGAGAACAATTTACAGGGAAACAACAGAGTGGATGAAGCTGAGAATCAAATCAATAATGAGGAACATAAGGAAGCAAAAGACAACCAATCAGAACAAGAAAAAAAAAATAAAAAAAATGAGGACAGTGTAAGCAGCCTCTGAGACAACTTCAAGTGTTCCAGTATTTGCATCTAGAGGTGCCAGAAGGAGAAGAGAAAGAGCAAGAAATTGGAAATCTATTTGAAAAAATAATGGAAGACAACTTCCCTAATTTGGTGAAGGAAAGGGACATGCAAGTCCAGGAAGCACAGAGAGTCCCAAACAAGATGGATGCAAAGAGGCCCACTCTAAGACACATTATAACTGAAATGCCAAAGTTTAAAGATAAAGAGAAAACCATAAAAACAGCAAGAGAAAAGCAGTTATTTACCTACAGGGGAATTCCCATAAGACTATCAGCTGATTTCTAAAAAGAAACTTTGCAGGCTAGAAGGGATTGGCAAGAAATATTCAAAGTCATGAAAAGCAGGGACCTACAGCCAAGATTGTTCTGTCTAGCAAAGCTACCATTTAGAATTAAAGGGCAGATAATGAGATTATCAGACAAGAAAAAACTAATATAGTTCATCATCACCAAACCATTATTATATGAAATGTTAAAGGGATTTATTTAAGAAAAAGAGGAAGATTGAAACTATGAATAAAATGGCATTAAATACATATCTATCAACAATTGAATCTAAAACACAAACTAAGCGAACAAGAAGAACAAAGGCAGATTCATGGGTATGGAAAGTACTCTGGTTGTCAGATGGGGGGATGGATGGTGAGGAGGGGATTAAGAAGTACAAATAGGTAGTCACAGAATAGCCATGAGGATGTAAAGTAGCCAAAAAACTTATACATATGACCCATGGACATCAACAATGGTGTGGGGATTGCCTGAGGGAGTGGGTGGGGGAAGCTAGGCATAGGGGGACCGAGGGGGGAAATTATGGACACTTGTAATAGCACAATAAAATATAATTTAAAAATAAAAATAATAAAGCTGATCATGTCACACTCTCTGATCACAACCCTTTAGAGGCTTCCTGCTGCCCTCTGAACAAACCCCATGCTCCTTATGACCAGCTGACAAGGCTGTGCTCCCTCCACAAAGGAGACTCTATACGAAGCCAAATTCTTGCTTATTATGAATTTGTATCTGAGCTTAGAAGTCAACTCATTGGAAAGGTGGTCCCCATTTTAACATGACTCCTCTCAGGCCCTGTCCTTGTTGCTTTACATGTATTCATTCCTTGTATCCACACAAAGCCAGCAAGGGAGGTACACCTGCTATACCCTACCTCCCTTCTCAGATGAGGAAACTAAGGCCCAAGGTTCAGTGGCCCAAGGTTAGCGCACATAGGTGAGGGAGCTGGGGTTGGGCAGCTGGGAGTCTGAGTCCCAGGCCCTCCCTGTAAGCAGAGCACTATCTTCCTCATCCTGGTGTGTTCCCCTTTCTACAAAATTTGATAAATACAATGCTGAAGCTCAAGAGAAAGACAAAACCCACAGATTAACTTAGAGCAGGGGCTGACAAACCACAGGGTTCATGTGTTTTGTAAATAAAGTTTTTTTGGAACATGGCCCCCCATTGACTTCCATCTTGTCGGTGGTGCAGTCATGCTACGACAGCAGAGTTGAGTAGTTGCAGAGACTGAATAGCCCGCAAAGCTGAAAACATTTACTATCCGATCCCTGACTCACAGCCTCCTCTAGAGAAACAGAGCCAGGTCATGATGTTAACCAGGCCCGCAGGAGCCGCCCATACTGAGCACTTTGCGTTGTGGGGAGCCCGGAAGAGGCTCACCTGGTTGAACCCTCACGGCAGCTCTGTGGGTTGGGTATGAAGATGAGCGGACTGAGGCTCAGCAATGTCAAAGAGCTTGTCCCGTGGTGCCCAGCTGTTATCGGCAGAGCTGGGATCTGGAAGCGTGACTCCGAGGTGCTAGTCCATGGCACACACAAAGCGGGGCCCCTCGTCCCTGTGAGAAGTGGTGAGGACACACTTGTGTGCTGACTCTGCTGCTCCCTTTCACAAGTCCTCTCACTCGGCCTTCGTGAACCAGGTGTGAGGGAGGTGGCGTGGCTCCTGTCACACAGATATAGAAACCAAGGCCGAGAGGGAAAGCTGCTGGGCCCAGGCACTGTGGGTGGCTGAGCTGATGTTCAGACCCAGGTCTGACTCCAGAGCCAGAGTCTGCTCTAGTGTTTTAGAGCAGGGCTTTTCAACCCTGTTACTGTAGAATCACCTGAAAAACTTTTAAAAGCAGCAGCGAGGCTCAGGCCCTAGCTCCAAAGATTTACGCTGTATTGATCTGGGCAGGGCTTGACTCCTGCATTTAGAAGCATACCAGGGATCCAATGTGCAGGCTCGGGGTGAGAACCATAACTTTAAAGTAATCGTACCATTTGAGGAAATTCTGCCAATTTAAAGATCAGCTAAAAGTAGAATAATGCCCTTTATCTCTGAGGTCAAAGGTGGCTTTTTGGTGGGCTAGCAAATGAAACATTTGATAGTGTCTGAACTTTCCGGAGGAATGATTCTGAACTGTTCTTGGAAGCCGGCAGATCTGGGCACAGACTTTTTATTTAAGGTTCACTGGTAGGAGACCCGCGCGCATAATGCCAAGGGTGCCCGGGGTCTTGCTGGCCGTGTGCACCCCCGTTTCATCATCCCGGACCAGAGCAGGCCTTCTCCAAGGGCAGAGGAGGTCGCCAGGCGAGGAGGAGGCCCACTCCCCTCACCAGGGCGCACTTTGCTTTTGAGGGTCACTCAGCCCAAGGTGAGCAAATACTTAGATGATTCTCATGGTGCCCTGAGTCCTTCTGCCGCATGGCTGAACTGGAAATTCACTTCTACTTAAATATAACTGCCAATTCTGAGCTTCCCTCACAAGTTTCCTCCCAGAAAGAGTGTTACGAAAATACCATTCAAATAAAAAAAAAAAGTTAAAAAAACATAGTAGCTCATTCTTCCTTAAATGGTTGAAATAAGGCAAAGGATGCTCCTTCCTCTTTCTGCCTCCCGGTGCTTCAGCCTCAATACATACCTTCCGAACTGAGTTATTGTTATTTAGGTAACACATGAAGTGGTATAAAATAAAGAGGCATGCAGAGGTAGGAAGTGAAGTCTCCCTAACCCCGTCCCCCACGCAGCCACGCTCACCCCTTTTCACCGTATCTGTCTAGAGCTATCCATTGTCCCCAGCACATACAGATGTGTGTGTGTACTACATATACATATATCTCTTGTTATTTCTAAAAATGAGAATTTATGCACTGTGCTACATCGTGTATTGGGGAGATTTTCCATATCACTACATCTAGATCGGCCCCACTGTTCTCATCCAAGGGTCAGCAAACTCCTCTGAAGGGCCAGATAATAAACATTTTAGTCTTCAAGAGCTGTTTGGTCTCTGTTGCAACTACTCAGTTCTGCCCTTGGAGCATGAAAGCACTATAGACAGTATGTACATAGAGGGGAGTGGCTATGTTCCAATAAATATTTATTGACAACAACAGGCAGTGGGTAGGGTTTGGTCCATGGACCACAGTTTGCTAGCTCCTGTGTGTCTATACCCTTTGGCTGTCTAATCACAGTCACAGCCACGGCCACCAAGGGCTGCACGAGACCCAGGAGGCCCAGGGACCAGCAATGGCCTTTCTCCCTTACGAGCACTTGACTGCAAACGGAGATCATCTATCTGCTTAATACTCAACACATTTCAAGATAAATGATGGAACAGATTTTGCATGACTCCACTGGCCACTCAGCAGCATCCAGGACACCAAAATGCCAGGCTTTGGAACCACCTCAAGCTGGTTTAAGCAGCTCTGTTTTCTTTTCAGATCCATGTGCAGAAGGGCCGGGGCCCTGGGGCAGGGATGAACTCTGTTCCAACCCTGATCAGCTACATGTGAGAATCCAACAAGGCTTCTTGAGGTGGCCTGGCCTGCAGACACTCAACAGACAGCAAATATGAGGAGGAGGGGAATCCATTAAAGAAAAGGTCAAACCTCTACCCCAGGAGTTTCCATTTGCTGCGTTTCCAAGAACCTACATCATTTAACAGCCAGATGCTACGATGAAGACCCAGCTGTGAGTGTGGCCAGAAGTTCCAAGATGTCCCATGATCTGTTCTCACTTGGCTACCTTCTCTTGCTCCACATTGGGATGCCTGCCTAGATGTGCCGACAAGACCAACTTGTCCCTTCTTCAGAGAAGTCTGCCCTGACCTCTGGCCTGTAGTTGGAACTGCCTGTTCAATTTTTTGCTGCTGCAACAGACACACAACATCAGGAGAGCAGGGCCTCACCTGTTCAATTTCCTGCAGTTTCTCCAAGCGCCTGGCCTATAGCAGGGGCTTACAAAACACCAGCAGCCTAGGTAAATGACGAAACCCTCAGGACACACACCACAGACCCTGACTGGAGACTTGAGCAACTGAGAAAGCGCTGGCCAGGGCCAGGCACAACATGGGCCCATCCTCTGCCCAGAGCCCCCGCAGGTCTAGCTGGAGAGGAAGGCTCAACACAGACAGTGCAGTGAGTCCAGGACAAGAGACCCCACTTCCAGCCACTTTCATCAAGAGCCTACAGACAGTACCAACAGCGGGCCCTCAAGGTACCCGGGTCCAAGGAGAAACAAACTGGAACCACCAACTGCCCCTCCACCCCTGTATGAGCCAGCGGTGGGCAGCGCGGTTAGAGAGGAACGCCTTGTGAGCCAGAGATGCAGCATCAAGGGGAGTTGGGACTGGTCACAGAGGGGGTGACATCTGATCTGGACCTTGGTGGGATTTCAAAGGGGACAGGAGAGGGCATTGAGGCAAGGAAAGGAGCCTGAGTGAGGGCAGAGGGGGGGACACTGTGGTGTGCTCGTGCCCTATGTCCGCTGTAACAAGTTACAAAAACTTAGTGCCTTGGAACAACAGAAGTCCCCACTGGGCTTCCCTGAGCTAACATCCTAGTGTCAGCAGGGCCCGTTCTTTCTGGGGGCTCGAGGGGACAATCTTTTCTTGCCACTTCCCTCTCCTGGTGCCTACCTGCCCTCCTTGGCTCGTGGCCCCTCCCAGCCTCACAGCCAGCAGTGTCCGGTCAGTCCTCCTCGCGTCACATCTCTGGTCACTCCTCTTCCTCCCTCTCCCACGTTTAAGGACCTCTGTGACCACCCTGGACCCATCCAGCCCAGATAACCCAGGCTCATCTCATTAGCAACCTAAATTCCATCTGTGGCCTTAATTCTCTTTGGCCACAGAACACATTCACAACTTCTGGGATCAAGACACGGGCATCTTTAGAGGGACATTAGTCTGCTTACCACAGATCATCCCGTCTAGCAGAAGCAGGAGGAAGCCACGGAAAGAAGGTTGTGCTAGAGAATGCAAGCCTGAGGCATTGGCTGGTGGCTCCCCACTGCCTGGTTCAAGACCGTGAGGGACGTACAGGACAGACTCAGGGACGGAAGCGTCATGGAAACCAGATGTCTCCTTGAGACAAACCTGGACAATGGACAGGCCTCCCAGCCCCCTGAGGTAGCCTTTAGGAGTTTTTTTTGGAAGCACACACTGAATACTTACTGTGTGCCTGGCAACATGCCTGCTCCTAGACCACCTGGTTTAACTGAGAGAGTGAGTGGAAAGAAGGCAAAGGGCCTGGAAAGGCCCATGCCAGCTCTTTCAATTAGAGTCAAGCTGAGGGACCTGGGTGGGGCAGGTTCCTTACTTTGTTACCTTCATCTGTTAGGTGAGTGACTGCCCAAAGCTGCGAGGCTCACATGAGTTCGCACATGTGAGGTGCTCAGAGAAGGCTGTGTAATAAGCATGTTTTATACAGATGAGGACGCTGAGGGTCACAGAGGACCCACAGTGAGCAGTAATGGAACTAAGAGTCACACCGAGGTCCACCTGGGTTTAGCGCCGGGACGTGCCCACTCCTTCATGCCACCTGCTGTTGCCCTTGTTCTGACGGTTCCTTTGGATGCACCATGTACACAGAGCCAGCAGAACACAGCTTGAGGGAGAGCAGCTGCCACCCTGGGTTCAAATCCTGTCCCTGACACCTGCTGAGGGATCTTGGGGTAGTTACTTCAGCAACTGGAGTCTCAGGTTCCTCATTTCTTAAGTGGGCAAAAAGCACAGTGACTCCCTTCGTGAGCGTTCTGTGAAGAAGTACCGGGATGGAGCACAGAGACAGCTGACCCATGACCAGCCCCCAGAACGTGCACGGTGGCTTCTGCTGGCTGCTGTGGTCCCCATGCTGAGCTAGCTGGAGAGGCAAACTAAGGTGCGGCTTCCCCACTTTCTGCACTGGGGTCCTATCTAGGTCAGGTTTCTCCCTGCTCAGGCTTCTCTGCCACCTGTCTCCTATATATAGAGCAGGCTAACAGGCTGAAGCCCCGATGCGACAGGATAGCTCTCACCCACTTTTGGGGGTACCCCTGCCGAGAGAGGTGCTGCAGCAGGGAGCAGGAAGGCTCGGACTGTGGGGTCAGGAAGGTCTGGTTTGGAATCTCAAGAGAGTCACTTCATCAGCAGAGCCTCAACTTGCTCACCCAAGGAACAGCAACAACTGTAGCTACACTGCAGGGTTTGGGAAGAGGCCCGGAACGACACACAGTATTTCTCAGGCTCTCAGAAGTAGTGTGTGACCGATGACGGTTACGATTACTAGTGCTATTATAATAACCACAAATCAGGTTCATCTTGTGACCCTGTTCCACGAGCACTGGCTGCCCAAGCATGGTCTGGAAGAGCATGCTGAGTCACTCTGGGCTCCACTGGAGCAGTGCTGGGGCAGGGATGGCAGAGGGGACAGGGCGGCTGGCGCGCCAGGGCTCTGCCCAGGATGGGGTGTATGTGGGTGTTTGCGACAGTGGCCCAAAGTTAGACCCCGATGGATGCACATTCTGGGTGCTAGTTCAACATGCCTAAGGTGGCCACCGTGAGACTGAAGCCACCTCCTCAGGGAACCTGCCAGACGAGAACCTTGGTCATTATGTGGCCAGGTCTCCTCCGATCCAAGGAAGAGATTGCCCTTCCTTTCATTCATTGCAAAGCCTATACCTGCTCAAGTTCAGACACTGGACAGAGTGTTAGAGATCCTTAGTGCGATACACCCATTGTAGAAATGAGAAACTGAGCCTCAGAGAGGGGACCCGAGTCATCAAAGGTCTCCCTCCAGCTACTTGAAGAAAGGTCCAGCCATCCCTTTGCCCAAGGGGCATCCTTCCTGCTCCTGCCTGGGCTCCTTGACTGACATCAGACTGCCCTTGGGAACACACTGCCCTTGGCCAACTGGGGCCCTGGTTTAGGGAAGAGACCTTTAATATCCTGCAAGCTGAAAAGGTGGAATGTGGTCCCAGCAGAGCACAATCTTACTGATATGACAGCCACTTCCACATGTCAAGGGTGCCATTTATAATAAGAGGAAGAGGATGGCAGACAGACCCCAGGCTGAGGCAGAGAAAGCCCGCTGCAGGGATGGCGGAGAGAAGACGAGGCCATGTGGCAGGAGTGCTGCTTGGCCAGGACCATGACGTTGCCAACCTTGTGCTCTCTTTCCAGCTCCTCCACTGCAGGACACTCTCTTCTCTCCAAACCCTTTGTGCGGCACCTGCTGGAGGCAGCTGGCTACTCGGGAGGGTCAGAGATGAGCAGTGGGGTGTAATGGGGAGCGGCAGCTGTGGGGCACAGACAAGGAGGATCAAGGACATTAACATCGGCAGAGACGCCCCTCGAGATGGACGTCAGCGTCCTGTTACAGACCAGGTTCTCAGAGGGTGACTGCCACTGTACCCCACATGGCTGCAAAGCGTGTGACAGCGTCTAGGCTCAGGGCTGTCTGACTCCCAAACAGCTCTCTCCACCACATTGCAGCCCCCTGGACAAAGTTCAGAGGGTCATCCAGGTGGGAAGAGCCTAGAGCCCTAGGCCTCATTTTGCCTGCCTTCCTGCATGCCTGAGGCTCACTCTCCTTTGGCTACCAGCTGGGTTTTTTGGGACTCCCTAAGTGCCCTCCTCCATCTTCTCTGCTGGTCCCTCTCAGGTACTGACATCTCTAAGGTGGGTGGGCAGGGCTCCATCCTTACGCCTTAGCAAACTCATTCAGGCTCATGGCATTCAGTGCCACCTACACGTGACGGTTCCTGATTCTACACCCACCGCAGAGCTCCATCCGAACCCCAGGCTGACGTGAGACTCGGCGCCCACACGGATGTCCAACAAGCACAGCCAACGTAACAGGTCCAAGGCCCCTCCTTGCCTCCCCCCTCCGCCCTCGGCTGTCCCCACTTTGTGAACGGTGACTCTCTCCCATCAGTCCTGTGCACCAACAACCTTGGCACCAACTTGACCCCTCTCTTCCCCTCACACTCAGCTCAGCCCATCCGCAAATTCTGTCCGCTCTCCTTTTAGCGCACAGCTAGAATCTGACTGCTGCTCACCACTGCCCCTCCAGTTGCCATGTCCTCTCGCCTGGGAGACCACACCGTCTTCTACACCAACGCCCTTCCCCACAGACGGCTCCCACTGCACTCTCACAGGCAGCCACAGTCCTGCCTTGACCAGGCCCGTGTGACGCAGCTGTCCCCCTTAGCTTCCTGACCTGACCCCCACTGCTCTCCTCATGCCCCGCTCTGCCCCCGCTACCCCAGCTTTCTTGCTGTTTCTCAAGCACACCGAACACAACCCTGCCTCAGGGCCAATGTACTTGCTGTTTCCTCTGCGGGCCCAGTCCTTCCAGTCTCCACACTGTATCCAGCTATCCGTGGGGCCTTCCCCAACCACACAGAGCATATCCCCCTCAGGCATCTTCCCCTACGCACCCCCTAGGATATCCTTTCCTGTTTTATTTTTCTTTAGGCTCTTACCACCTGACATATATACATTTATTTAATGTTTATCTCCCCCACTAGAATATCCATTAGGGCAAGGACTTTGTTTTATTCACTGTTGAATTATCAGTATCTGAAACGGTGCCCAGCACACAGTAGGCACACAACAAGTATTTGCTGGGGGGGGGGAACAGACTGAGGACCCCCACCCCCACCCCGCCGCTCAGAGCCTGCTATGCCTTCCACCGGCTCCCCTGCCTGGCCCAGATGAAGCGGCTGTGCGTGTGCTTGGCACTCTGACAGATCCTGGGGAGAACCAAGCCAGCCTGATCTTACCTTTTAGTGTTTAGACTAATTTTAATCTCTTTATTTTTATGTATTTTGAAAGCAGTCCTAATCATTTATATTTAAAATGTCCTTTAATAAAAATGTACGCATAGCAGGCAGCAGCTTAAATGTCTCTGTAATTTTCTCATCATGTTTTCCTAGTTTTCCAGTCAAAACAACACCCTTAATCGCAGCAGTTCTACATGTATTAAGAAATAAAGATCTCCCCTTTGTTTTTTATAATTGTTTATAATTATCAATCAATCAAGTATTTATATTCTACTTATCTTTCTTGGGTTGAACAAAGGATGGAAAAGGAAATTAATTTTACTTTATGGTGCTGAGCACCTACTGCGTGCCTTATACTTGCTGTGTCACTGCCTGCCACCATGCTGTGAGGTCTGGGTCATTGGTCCTATTTTATAGATAAAGAAATATGAGGTGCAGAAGTCACACAGCCAAGTGACAGACTGGGGACCTGAACCCAGAATGCCCTATTCTTTTCACTCATGGTTTTTGGGTTTTTTTTTTGGACATTTAGATAGATAAGCTAGTTCCCTTCAATGTAGAGAATAAATGAACATCCCAAAATATCTGGGCTGCTCAGGCCGTCCCCTGAGACTCTTCTCCCTTCTTGGCATTTCTTCTCTCAGAAGGGACTCCCACCTAGAGGTAGCCATGCCCCCCCCCCCACCTCTGCCCCTTGTGGGAGAGTCTGGAGAGCCAGATCCCAAGGCCCCTGTGGTAGGGAGGCCCTGCCTGACACAGAGCCACCGTGCTGAAGGCAGGGGCACAGTAGGGCACCCTGAGTTCTGCTGGGGCTAGAACAGCAGATTCAGGAAGCTCACCCTTGGTGAGTCTGGTCCTTGTCGGGGCCTGGTGTCTTTGCAGGCCCTTGCTGGCCTGGAGGAGGCTGGTCTCTCTCCTGCCCACTACATACAGTGGGCACTCAGTGTCTGGTGACGAAACCAACCAAAGAGCCCCCACATGCCCGGTGAAGAAGACAGAGCTGTTTCAAAGGCTGCCCTTGGGTCTCAGGCTGGAATCTGAAGCCTTGTGATGACCCCTGAGGCCCCTGCCTAGACTCTGACCTCATCTTCTACTACCCGCCCACCCTGGCCCACAGCTGCCACACTCTGGCTTCACTCCTCACTGACTGCTGGTCATCTTCCCCATTCAGCACAGACCTCCCTGACCCTAGACCAGGCAAGGCTTTAGGATCACACCTTACAGCAGCTTGTGTGGGTCCCTTGTGACACAGGCATAACTGGTACCTTTCCCTGGGTAACGGGGTCACGGCTCACTCTAATGGTAGAAATGCCAAGGGCCCCCCACCCCCAGTGGTGTGAGGCACTCAGACAGACCCCCGCACTGACCACAGCTCCTGTGCCCACACAGAGCCTCCAGGCTGACCGAAGCTCCCTGAGGACAGAGACTGTTAGTTTTGTCTTCCTAAGGCCTGGCATAGTGGTTGGGAAGAGGCAGAAGAGGCTCAGCAAGTGACTTTTTAAATAAAGGCACGACTCTCAAAGCAGGTATGATAGTAGGTCTCCTTTCGCCCTTGCACCCTTCACATGGCTATACTCATGTCAGACAAAATCGATGTTAAATAAAAGGTTACAAGAGACAGGATATTATATATTAATGAAAGGTCCAACAGAGCAGAAGAAATAACAGTTATAAACATTTACCCACCTAATAACAGACCATCAAAATCCATGGAGCAAAGACTGACAACTGAAGGGAGAAACAGCTCTACAGTCACAGCTGGAGACTTCGATAGCCCACCCTCAGCAGTGGGCAGAAGTGCCAGGCGGAAGACACAAGCAACACAATGAGCCTCCTAAACCTGACAGACAGACAGAACACGCTGCCCAGTGACAGCTTCTCAGGTGCCCACGGAACATCCTCCAGAACAGACCATGGGTTAGGCCACAAGTGAAATCTCAACAGATTTAAAGAGGGAGATGCAGAGTACCTTCTGTGACCACAGTGGGATGAAATTAGAACCCACAACAAACTGCAAAATTCATGAGTTGTTATCCACATTAAGTATCACACTCTTCACCAGTGGATCAAAAACGAAATCACAGGGAAATGAGAAGACACTTTGAGGCAAGGGAAAACAAAAGCCAACACACTGAAACCTCTGGGCCGCAGTGGGAGCGGTGCTGGGGGCGAGATCTACTGCTGTAAAGGCTTACGTAAAAAGCTGGAGAGATCCAAAACCAGCAATCTAACTGCACAACTTCGGGAACGATGCGAAGAACAAATTAAACCCACAGTTAGCCAAAGGGAGGCAATGATAAAGATTAAAGGAGATAACCAAATAGAGAATGAAGAAGCATTAGAGAAAATGAAACCAAAAGTTCCCTGAAAATATCAACAAAATTGACAAAACTTTAGCTAGATGGACTAAGAAAAAAAAGAAAAGACTCAAATTACTAAAATCAGAAATGAAAGTGGGGACAGTGGTAGCTGATCCCACAGAGATAAAAAGGATTATAAAAGTACCGTGAACAACTGTACCAACAAATTGGATAACTGAGACGAAATGAACAAGTTCTTAGAAACACAAAACCAAGACTAAGTCAAAGACGTAGAAAATCTGAAGAGACTTACAACTACTAAAGAGATTGCATCGGTAATGAAAAATCTCCTGACTAGGGAAAGGCTTGGACCTCATGGCTTTACTGGTGAATTCTGTCAACATTTAAAGAACTGATGCCAACCCTCTCCAAACTTTTCCAAAAAAGTCAAAGAGGAGAAAACTCTTCCTAACTCATTCTATAAGGCCAGCACTACAATCCAGACAGAGACACTGCAAGAAAACGACAGATCTATATCCCTGACGAGCACTGATGAAAAATCCTCTACAAAACTCTAGCAAACAATTTAGCAGCACGTTCAAAGGATCATATGCCATGGCCAAGTGGGATTTACTCCTGGAATGCATGGATGGTTCAACATACAGAAATTGATCATGTAGTATACCACATGAGCAGAATGAAGGAAAACACACAATCATGTCACCTTTTGCCTCACTGCATCTGAGAGAGCAAGATGGGTCACCAGCAGCCCTACTGGAGCCCTCTGAGAACACATAGCCAGGGTTCTCCTTCTTGCCATGTCTGCCCAAACCGGCACGGTCTGGTCCAGAAATACGGTCTTAATATGTGTGCCACTGTTTCCGTCAGCACACAAAGGATGTAGGATACAGGCTTCATTAAGTTGGACTAAGTGGACTTCCTTGAATGGGCCACTCAGACATCTACCTCTTTGTATATAACGTGGATGTAAGAGTCATGTGATGACATAAATCTCCTTTCAAAAAATTACTATTCTCTTCTCAGTGGATTTATCTTTAAAATTTGTGGCTTATTTTCCTCCAGTTATATAAAAGCATTCATGCTGAACTCCGGTAAATGCCAGGTTTTTTTTAATGCTTCAAAACACTTTTCTTTCTTTCTTTCTTTTTTTGGCTATGTAAAGTGCCTGCTATATATAGGAACATTTAGCATACAACCTGAGACAAACTGTCTCATGGGTTGAAGCAATAAAAATAAAACTGTTGAGAAATGAAAAAAAAAAAACAACAATCATGTCAATTGATACCAAAAAAGCACACAATGAAGTTCAACACTCTTTCACGATCCATACTCTTGCGTCCTTAACTTCCAGAACACAACCCTGCACCTGGCCATGTGGCAAGGACTTTAAATGCATAGCCTCCCTCAGTCCTCTTAGCAACCCAAGAGGAAGGAACTACAATTACACCCAAATTATGGAGAGGTAACTGAGGCTGAGTGAGGGTTAGTGACTCCCAGGTTCATACAAACATTAAGCAACTGAACCAAGACTTGGACCCTGCTCTAATGTCAAGTCCATGCCCGGCAACTGCAGAGATGGCAAAGACCATCTATCACCCTTGCTACAGCTACCTACTCCTTGCTCTGAAATTCTTCATGATGAATACAAATGGGTTAATCATCATCTGTCCTTGGAAACTATGGCATCTCACCAAGGAGCTCTTGCTGAGTTCCCTGGCAGGAAGCCCTGCTCTGCCATTCACCATCTAGGTAGCCCAGGGGACATCACTTCACCTCTCTGGGCTTAATTTTCCTGCCCCTTCTGACAGGATGGTAAGAGGAGATCATTCTAGTTATAGCTCTTTAAAGGCTGCTGTGAGAAATAAATGGGATTTCCCATGAACCCACTGACTCCAGGGTCTGACAGAATCAGGAATGGCAACTGATTAATAAATGCCTGCCAAGAAAATGAGTCCCTTAATGGGCGGCCTGGGAGAATGTTCCTATGCCACACAACTTGAAAATGCCATTGCAGGCCCCAGGAAGGGAACTGGCCTCTTCAGAATAAGACAAGGTATAGAAAGGAAGCTCAGTCTCCACAGATGACAGAGCCTGCAGATTTTACCAGGCGAGTCCTATGACACCTTCCCACTGCCTAGCATCAGCCCTCCCTTCCACCAGTCTTTTGACGTTTGCTGCCTCGAGACTACCGAATCCACCTTCCTGACCCTGCCTGAGTGTCAGGGACACTGTTCAGAGTCTAAGGTTGTGTGTGTGTGACAGCGAGCTGCCTGGGTGAGTTAGCCTTAGTGTTGCGGTTTCTGGGCCTCCCGTCTGATGCACACCCTTCCCCTTCCCTCCTGCCTACGTTCTGATCAACTACAAAATTTTATTTTAAAATCTAGGACTGTGGACTTACTCTCCACAATGGCCTTCAGCACCCAAACCTGCTGAAAGACGTTTGCCCCTGGTGAGGTGAGCAACCTTAATTCCTGTGGCTTTGGAATGGGATAGGTCAGGGTTGAGTCTAGAGTCTAGAGCTTCTGTCTTTAACTCATATGACCTTGGCCAAGCCCCTCCCCTCCTCCAACGGATCTGTTCCTTTTCTGTAATAAGAGGGCATCTGATTCTACCTCTGACACCCCAGGACGAAGAATCTGAGCATTCCTGTAGAGTGGCAAGAGGACTTCTCACCCTAGGCTTCTGTCCCCCAAATTGAAAGAGAATCCCTCAAAAATCTCCAACCCACAGGCTGGGAGAAATTCTCAGCAGCAGAGACACCTGGGAAGTCTACTGTACAAGCCCAATGAAACCCATGACACCCCCAAAGTCATGAATTCATCCTGGTTAATATTTTACAATAAAACTGCCTTGCCAGATACTGGCTGGAAGCACGTCTAAAGATAGGTGCTGCCTGCTAGGGAGTGTTAAGGCACACTTCCCACTCCACTAGGAGCG